>CP139506.1:351599970-351864970 GCA_021014915.2 Artemisia tridentata subsp. tridentata
TTATCTATGATGAGCATGATGATATTATTGACGGATTATTCTAATGAAAGAAACAATACTATCACAACAAGGTTTTTCCAACTTCACCGTTTGTTATTCAAACTAGCCCCAATACTACTTGATCAATAGCAGTACGATTACACTTTAATCAGGGATCAAAGATCCTTGAGGCTAAACAAACCTAACGACATTAGACAGATAATATCTAATGTTTCCACACACACTCTTTTAGGTGCTTTACATTTTAACACACTTGGTGTTGTTGTAATTTGTAAATATGAAGCACCTTGGTGATTAACATCTAACCACACTTTTTTATCTAAGGGTAAGATCTTCCTTTTATAGCACAAGGAAGATCTTTTACAATATGATAAGTCTTGTCATCTACTTGCTTTACAGGTGTTAGTCATTAAGATACAACTTGTATCTTTGTTTACAACTTTGTTGACTGAACAAATATCTAGATATTATTTATAAGTGACTCATATAAATAATATCTTCTTCATCTTTATCCATCCAGCAGTAGTATGACTCATAGCAGCACCTGATACACTAGAAGACTTAACTGTGTAACCAGACTTAACGAGGAGACTTAACTGGGAGAAGACTTAACCACCAGACTTAACTGGGAGAAGACTTAACCACCAGAATTAACTGGGAGAAGACTTAACCACCAGACTTAATTGGGAGAAGACTTAACCAGAAGACTTAACAACTCCTGCAACAACTTCATTAGCGTATTTTGCTTATCATTTCAGTATTCTTCATGTTTCATTCTTTTTGTTCTGTGATCATCAAATCTATGAAAATATAATTCTCAACAGTTCCACAAAATTTAGTGGAGCCGTCCCTCTATAACGGCCAGATTTTTCTGCCTATAAGTACCTGCCCTATTCACAGTTCTTGGGCATCCTTTTTCACACAGAACTTTCTGAGTTCAATACCCTCTTCACATTTTCTTTCTTTGATCATTTAGATTAGTTTTTATTTTGTTCAAGAGTGATCCAATCATCCAACCTAGAGATCCTCTTCATTCCTCTTCAATAGCAAGAGAAGAACACAAAGTATCCAAGTAGATACAAGTGTTGTCATTCCTCTTCAAGTGCAAGAGAAGAACTCAAGGTATCCAAGAAGATACAAGAGTTGTAGTTGTAGTTAGGGAAGTTGTAACATTTGTTACACACTTGATTGTATCATAGCATACATCAAGATCATTTTATTTTGTGAGAGTGTGAGTGAAGATCATTGTGATCTTATAGAGATATTGGTTATCTCTTGAAGCCATTGGGCTTGTGTGATTGATCAAGTGGATCATAGGTAGATCGGGTAGATCGAGTCTTGTGTGAAGTAGTAAAGGATCAAGTGGATCGTGGTAGATTGGTGCTAGCTAAGATTAGCACTCGACATCTAGCTTAGTGTCGGAAATAGGATAAGCGACGTGTACGGTTTTCTCCGCCTAAAGGGAGGTTGTTGACATAGTGCTTGAAACTCTCGAGTGTGGTACTCGGGGAGTGGAGTAGGGCGAAGAAGAGCTTCGTAGCCGAACCACTATAAATCCTTTTGTCCCGGTTTGATCTTTCCATCTCTACTCTTTACTTTCATTACTTATTATGAGCTAGTTTTGTGTGTAGTTCATATTGGTGTTGATTGATTGCACATAAGATTCGAATCAAGGGTTCCAATAGTAAAGTTTAAAAGAAGTTTTTAAAAGAACTTAAAAACCGGCAAAACTATTCAACCCCTCCTTCTAGTTTTCCACAAAGAAGATTCCGAACTCAGGATGCTTGATGACCTTGTTGTTAGTAAACTTAGCACCTTCAGGGGGAAGCCTCTGGCAATGAAGTCCAGCAATAAAGCGTTCAGGTTCCTGCTCTATTGCCTTCCTTTTCTTCCCAATGCTCTTAGTTGGCTCAGGAATTGTGAGACCCTGAGATGCAAGTGCCTGTTGGTGATCAATTCCAAGACTCTCGGCAACCCTTTCCAATTCTTCATATTTCTTTGTCAGGGCTTCCAATAAGTCAAGGATGCACTTGTTGTTCTTCTTCTTCAGGATGGGCCCCATCATATCCCATTCTTTGATGCCGAATGCTGAGAATTTGAAGGGGGCATTCTTCTCAAACACCCTATCACCTCTTTGGATAGTGATAGCAAGAGGATTGGTGTTGGTATGAATGATCATATCAGTCATGAGACCTTCACCCTTGGTCTTGGTCATTGTCCAAACATACCTCTCATAGTTCCTCCTTTTCTTCTCAATGTTCAGCTTAACTTTCAGGTTGTGTTCTTTGATGAGATCAGCCTGAAGTTGTATGAATTGTTCTCCCTTGATACTTTGATCAGTCTCCTTGATCACTTCTTTTGACACATCTGCAATGACAGGCCTACTGAGTAACTCAGCTTTGATCTTGTCTTCCTTTTCCATTACAGTTGCCACTTCATCATGAGTCCCTCTGAATACCTTCCCATTATGTAAGACAATATCAATGTGCAATGGTGCATCAGGATCTTATCGAACTTCTTTTTTAGCTGGGAAAAGTTTGGGAGGTGAGTCTCCTGTTTCCTTGATCCCTTTCCCTTTGTTAGTGGGTTGGGGTGCTGAGGAGGAGGTCTCAAGAACACTTGTGGTGGTTGTTGTGGCTTCAGTGATGATTGGAGTTGGAGTGCTTTCAATGAGAGGAGAAACTGATGAAATCACCATAGCAGTTGTGATTCCTGATGTTGCTGTTGGTTCAGCCATGAAGCTTTGGATTAGTACAACATCAGTAATCACTTGTTCATCATGAGCTTGGTCTTAGGAGTCTGACTATATTTTCTTGGCTTCCTGTGTGGATCCAACTACCTGAATAATTGTTGAACAGGTGTAGGCTTTGTTGGAGCAGCTTCCCCCCCCCCCCCTCAACAGTTGTTGTAGCTTCAGTGGAGGCAGCTGTTGAAGGAGCAGACTGAAAAGAAGTAGACTTTAGTAGCTTGAACATATCAGTGACCAGTGTTTTGATTTCACTGGTTTCACTCTTTAGGCTAGAGAGATCAGTGTTCATTGTTGCCTGAGCTGAAGAGAGAGTTGAAATTCGACTGGTGTAATATGAGACCAGTTCATTCTGCTTCCTGGTGAGTTCTTCATATGATGAGGAGATGGAGTTGAGCTTGAGCTCTTGATCACTGAGAGCTTTGGCAACAGCTTCCTGGTGAGTCTTGAGAGCTGAGAAGTCTACCTCCTTGACTAATTTGAGGAGTTCACTGAGTATTCCTGAGGTAGACTTGTGGGAATCCATGAAAGCAGTAAGCTTTGTGATCAGAATTGGATCATCCTTAAACTCAGCCTGAATGTTGGTAAGAGACTGAAGGATGGATACAAAATGAGTTCCCTGATCAGTTCCCAGCTTCTCAATTGAGGTCTTTAAGTCACTGACATGTTTATCAGTGGAGGTTGTAACTTGTTTGATGTGATCCTGAGACTCTTCAACAGTAGCTCTGAAGTTAGCATAAGAGGCAGCTTCTTCAGCGTGTTGTTGCCATTGTTCCTTGATGATTTCATTGAAGAGGGCAGTGTTGGATTTTCTGAGGAATTTGACTAACTGCCTTTCAGTGAGAGGAACAACATCATCATATTTCTGCAAGTATTCAGGAACAGAAGCAGCTGAGTCAGAGGAGCCTGATGATTTATCTTGATGAGATGATGATGATGATGAGTTGTGTTGTTGTGGTTCTTGTTCTTCAGGAGGAGGAGATGAAGGTTGTTGCTCAGTATGCTGAGGAGAATTATAAGTGAGAAGATGGTCATTAGTATCCTTTTCTTCCCCAGCATCCAAAACTTCATCTTCTTCAAATTCAACCACCTCCTTTTATGATTCTTCATTTATGAGCATCTGTAAATCAGCAAGAGTTGGAACCTGGTCAGTATCCGGCTCCCCCTCAGAAGAGGGCTTGCCTTGGGTTGTGGTCAGGTCCTGACCCCTCTATTCCAGCAGACTGGGATTTATTTGCCTGGTCCTTAGGGTCAGTCCCTGAGGAATGCGCATCGCCATGGGGGGGTGATGGTTCCATATCAGCGGGTGGTTGTATGCCCCCTGAGTCTTTGTCCCCTGTTGTTCCTTCAGGGACTGGTGGGTTTGAGCCATTACCTTCATTATGAAATGATTTGTTGAGGTCCACCTTTCCAATAGGGTGGTGCTGCCCTGTCAAAGTTATAGGGATCATTCCTCCCTGAGACTCTGGTTGTGATGTACCAAAGCTATAAGCAGGATGTGAGGGGGTATGGGTCCCCATCTCAGTAGGGTAGTGCTGCCCTAGCGAGGTTATAGGACCCTGTTCTCCCTCAGGCAAAGGTTGTGATGTACTAATGCCTTCATCGGGAAGTGATTGTTGAATTGTTCCTGACTCTACTGACTTGTTTATGTCAGCAGAGTATTTAGGAGAGGGTTTTCCTGAGGACACTGAGTGTGATTTCTCAGTGCCCTCTGTTGGCGGTTTTTTTTGGGTCAGTGTGATGTTGTGCCCTTCAGTGGGTGTCTCTTTGGGCTGGTCTTTCTTGTGCCTCCTTTTCTCAGGATTTTAACCAGAGGTCTCAGTGGCGAGTGGTTTGGGTTGAACAACCTTCCTGGACCCCTGTTTCTTTTTCTTCTTCTCCTTCTTAGTAGGAGCAGGCATTGGTGAAACAGCGTCAGCACCCTGAATGACTGTCAACATATATGTTGTCAGGGTGACTTGTGTGAACTTAGTGGGGTCTCTTGAGTAGTTGGTTTTATGCAAGACATCAGGAGGAGATCCCTGTGTATTTTCTTGAGCATACTCAGAGCCCAGTAAGTCTTGAAGCACACATGAGATAAACCTGGGATAAGACATATGTCTCTGCCTGGTTTTGCCTGTGAGCTTGACTATGAGGCCTGTTTAAGTATTTTTCTGCGGGTCGGATAATGCTCCGAAATGTCCTTCGGCCTTGAGATCGTCAAGTCCTTCGGACTGCTGCTAAGAAAGTAGACGCGTTAGTCTCGCCCCGGGTGTGACCCCAGGACCCGACTCCGGCGTGAGAGTAAGTACCGAAAGGTGGGATAATAAGTATATTAGTAAGATAAGTACTATGTGTAAAAGTGTGATACCATTACTGTGGAGATTGCTTCTTTATATAGGAGACCTGTTTTTGTCCCCATCGGATGAGTCCAAACGTGATGGTGACACTTTTGAGCGGCAACTGGGACTTTGCCCTGTTTGGGTCTTATTTCTGACCTGCCACGGTTCCTGCACTTCTGTCACATACTACTAATACTAAGGTTGACTTTCTGATATGGAGTTAGCCGTTGGACCGAACGGCCATGTGATCCGTCCGGCATGGGACTTCGTCCGGATCACATCGTTCGGACGTATGTGACCGGAGTTTGCCCTGAGTTAGTTAAACGCTTAGCCGAACGACCTGTTAGGTCTGTCCGGTTTGGTCCCTTCGGCCATATACGCCGGGAATATATATTCTCAGTCTTGATCTATTTCTGGAGTTATTTGTTGTCCGAACGACCGTAGTCGTTCGGTTAGGGCCAGTCGGCCATATACGCCGACATGTCCCCCCCAGTATCATAGTATCGTAAAGCGATAGTGTGATACTTTGAATTTTTTTCTTTCGGTCCGCCGACATGGCAAGTCTGATGGTTTCGTTTTAACGCTATTCATTCATAAAACGCCAAAGGTCATTATTGCTTTCGTTTATTTAGGCGCTGTCGTTTTTACCATGTCTTCGAGATCGTGACACGTGGGGGTATGTCTCATCGCGCGTCTCAGAAGTTGACACGTCCGCGTCTGACAAGATGCGATGTTTCGCAACCCCACCCTTTCACCTATAAATAGTCTCATTTCCTTTATTTTTACCACTGTGAAATTCTGAATCTTCTGACACGTTTCCCTTTCGTCTATTCTATCCGAGCGGTTTTTGCGAGTTATTCCCCTACGTCCCTCTTTCGTCTATAAAGGTACGTTTCGTATTAGCGTTAATTTGTTATTTGCATTGTCCGGCTATACCTTTTCCTTCGGTTATGTCTCGTCGCTCGGTTTCATCTCACGACGAAGGTCCTCCGGAATCCGAAGGATTTGTTCCTAAATTTGATATCCGGAAGTATACTTCCCATATGGATGAGGCGGCTATTACTTTGGTAGTCGATGAGTTCGGTATTCCGTTGAATCTTAATCCGAGACTTCCTCCGGCAGATATGACGATGGATGAACTGCCTCCGGATGCCATAGGCTTGTATCTGGCGTATTTCGTTGAGGGAGGGATTGGCGTACCTTTTTCCTCCTTCTTGTTAGACGTAATCAGGCACTTCAAAGTGCATATCTCTCAGCTGGTCCCTTTGGGTCTACATCGCGTTTCTCTTTTCGAGATTTACAGCCGGAGTTTACATGTCACACCCACCACTCCTCTTTTTCGTGTGTTTTATAAGTTAAATAAGCAGGGGGATTGGTTTTCATTCGAGAAGTGAGGGGGCCGAGACAAGAAAGTTTGTTTCCACGAAATCCTAACAGGTTTAAAGGGATGGAAGGATCAGTTCTTCCTAATAGACAGACGGGCTATTCCTTTTGCTATGTCGTGGCGTCATCGTGATTCTGATATTTCTGATCCTTTTCCGAAGGGTGACTATAATGAGGCAGACGCCGAAAGGCTGGCTCAGAATGTTATTGACCTTATCCGGGTTCCACGGGGTTTTCTATATGCTCTTGGGTTGTCCGACCAGTGGGAGCATTCGGGCTTCCGAGCGGCGCTTACTGATGCTGAAGGGAGGGGTATAGCCCTTGCTTATATATGTATTGTATATATCTTTGTGTGTATGTTTATTTGCGGCTGAATGATATGCTTTTTTAATTTTTGTTTTGCAGCCTTGACAATGTCCGACTATCTTATCAAACCTGAACGCCGAAAGGGGGCGTCAATGGGCAAGGGAGATCCTTATCGTGCCGGCGAAACTCGCCCTTCACATGTGATGGATCCCGCCCCCCCCCCCCCCCAATGCGGTTATTCCGGATAAGACAGCTGAAATGAAAGCAGTAGAAGTTGCTAGCGAGAAGGTGTTGGAAGCTAGGAGGAGAAAACAAGAAGCTTCCGCGGCTCGTCTGGGACTCAAACCGAAGGGAGGAGGAGCCGGGGGGAGTAAAGGAACTCCTAGTTTGGGTAAACGTCCTGCTAGGGAGGACGTTTCCTCCCGGACCTCTAAAAAAGTGAAGACGAATGTTGATATCCCTACTGTTGATCTGGACTCTTCTAAACATGTACCGGCTCCTAAGCCCCTTCGCTCGGTCCATCCGGATGGATCAACGAAGTATCCCGACAGCGAGGAAGGTGCGAGTAGTCGATTTGTAGCCGGTGATGATGGTAAGTTTGTTTATCTCTTTCTCTTTATTATTATTATTATTATTTTTTTACATCTTGCTTACACGTCCCGACTATTCTCTTTTTGACAGAGAGTCCTTTGGCTTCTTACGGACGTGGGAAAGACAAAAGACATATGGAAGGCATGGACGAGATGGGTGTGATGGGTGAAGATGAGTGTGCTACGGGCGAGATTTTTGTGCCTAAATGGTCGGTAAGGGCAGATGCCCGCTTGAGTAGCTCTTCAGTATGCCGGGACCTGATGGTTCACCTTTCAACCCCTTGTGAAGAGAGATTCTTGGAAAGTCTTAATGATGATGACGCTGTCCGTCGCGCCTGGATGTTATTGGGAAAGAATGCTGTGGCTCAATCTGACATTTTGATTCGGTTTGAAACTCTTCTTGAGGATTATCACCAGCTTGTCGCAACTCATGAGCAGTGTTCCGGACGAGATCCGGAAGGACTAGAAAAACTGAAGACTGAGCACGCCGGTTGTGGTGCTATTGTTCAGAGTTTGACTGATCGGGTTTCTGAGCTGGTGAAAGAGAAAGAGGAGCAGGTCAAGAAGGTTACGTCTTTAGAGGCCGAGTTGGCCAAAACTAAGTCCTTAGAGGAGGAGTTGGCAAGAACCAAAGGTTTGTTGGCCGATGAGGTAAAAGACAATCAAGAGCTCAGGAAGGAAAGGGAGGATCTGGCCGTTCAGATGGGGACCGCCGGGATGGAGCGCAACAAAGTAATTAAGGAATTTCTACTAGAGATGGTGCGCCGACTTCTCGGCAGTCATGAGTATAAACAATCTTTGGCCCTTCCGTTCAATCTTTCGTCCATGTCTGGGTTTATAGATGGGGTTGCTGTTGATCGTACTCCGGCACAGGCGATCGAGATTCTGGAAGAGTTTGAGAATGTGGATTTGGATGCCGGACAAAAATATAAGTCTTTGTTCGATCAACTCTTTGTGACTGAGTATCCATACGTCCGCAAGGTTAGCAATGCTTTCTACAGGTCTTTGGCCGAGATCATGGAACTTCATCCGGATCCCGCTCCTACCGACCCGTCAACAGCTGATGACTCCGTTGCACCGAATGTTATATCCGAAGTGATTGGTGCTGACGTTGGTGGTGGGAGTGGTGCGGTAGAGGAGAACGTTGCCGAAGAAAACGTTGTTGAAGAAAATGTTGTTTCTTAAGTCGATTTGCTGTGGGGTCCGGACTGTCTCCATTTTGACTATGGACAAAGACTGTTCCGGATGCCTTGTGAAGCTTGTTTTTACTCTCTTTATTTGTTGAAAACAATGTTTATTGTTTGTTGTGCGCCGTGTGTGGCTGCCTTAGAATATTGTAACCGATGTGGAGATATTTTACACTGAATTGCTGTGACTTCTCATGACCAGATGGTTGTAATCCTGGTCCTTTTAGTAATGATAGATCATATGACCTTTGCTATGTTTATTTTGTCTTATGCATGCGTCTTGCGGATTGTGTTGTGTGATTGCCTCGTTATTTGCCGTATTGTTTGTTGAATGTACCTTGAATTTCCTTTTGCCGTTGGGAACAGTCTCTAAGTTCATAATTTTAGGATCGATTGCTGCCGTTAGGGGTGAATATGCCTCGGCACATTCTTTTAGGTTTTTAGTGTTAACTGCGGCCGTTGGGGCGGATACGCCTCGGCACACAATTTTTTATTGAGGATTAATCATTGCCGTTAAGGGCGAATGCGCCTCGGCTTCGTTCTAAGGATTAATCATTACCGTTAGGGGCGGATACGCCTCGGCTACATTTTGATTTTTAATAATCATTGCCGTTAGGGGCGGATACGCCTCGGCTATAATTTAAAAAATAATCATTGCCGTTAGGGGCGGATACGCCTCGGCTAGAATTTAAAAAATAATCATTGCCGTTAGGGGCGGATACGCCTCGGCTAAATTTTGGCTGCGTGGGCCGAGTGGGGGTAGCTAATCCCCGCCGGAGCCAAGCGAATGCCTTGTCCTTGATTGTAACAATATGTGGGAAAAAATTTTCCTCTCCAATCCGGAGGAAAATATATAACGTTTCATAACTAACTTGTTCATAATGGCTCATAGCCTTACATACTTGTGCTTACAGAAAACACTTCCTTAGATTAATTGTGTGCCACATCCTGGGCACTTCTTTCTCATCCATGGTTTCTAGCTTGTATGAGCCGCATTGGTATGCTTCAGTTATCCGATATGGGCCTTCCCATTTCGGGCCCAGCTTGCCTTGATCTTCGACTCGACTTGCCTCGTTCTTCCGGTATACAAAGTCTCCCGGCCTGAAAGATACCGGACGGACTCTCTTATTGTAGTATTGTTCCATCTTTTTTTTGTATCGCGCTTCCCGTATTGCTGCTTCTTCCCTCCTTTCTTGCAGTAGATCCAAATTTAGACGCATCTCCCTTTCGTTCAGCTCTTCAATCCGACGTGTGTCATCCTCGTCTATCCCTTCTCTTATGACCATCGTTCGGTGAGTCGGCATGCCGATCTCGGCCGGTATCACTGCTTCGCTACCGTATGTCAAGCTGAAAGGTGTTTCTCCATTACTTTGCTTTAGTGACGTTCGGCAAGCCCACAAGACATTTGGTAACTCGTCTACCCATCCTGCTTTGGTTCGACCTAGCCTTGTCTTAACACCTTCCAGTAAGCTTTTGTTCGCTCTTTCTACAAGGCCGTTCGCCTGCGGATGTGCCACGGCCGTGTTTATTTGTCGGATGTTTAATTTCTCGCACCATCGCTTGAAAGGGTTATCAACCAACTGCTTCCCATTGTCTGTCACGATCACACTCGGTAGGCCGAACCGACAAACTACATTGTCCCATACGAATTTTATTACGTCCTTCCCCGTCACCCTTGCCAGCGGTTTGGCTTCTATCCACTTAGTAAAGTAGTCAATAGCCACTATGATGAACTTTATCTTTCAGGCTGACTCCGGTAGTGGACCCAGGATGTCCATACCCCACTGATAGAACGGCCAAGGGGCCATGATTGGTGTGAGTATTGTTTTTGGGAGCTTCGGAACTGGAGCATGTATTTGGCATGAGTCGCACTTCTGAATTTCATTACGAGCATCCCGATGCATGGTCGGCCAGTAGTATCCTTGCCGCATGGCCTTTGCCACCACCGACCTTGGTTTTGAATGCATGCCGCATGCCCCCATATGTATCTCCCGGATCACGTAATTTGCTTGTAATGGACCAACGCACCGTAGCATGGGAACTAAGTACCCCTTCTTGTAGAGTACTCCATCTTCCATGACATATTGACTGATCTTCATTCTTAACGCCCGGGCTTCGTTTTGGTCTTCCGGCCATACTCCCTCCTCTAGGCATCGAATGATGGGTGTCATCCAGTTCGGCCCCTCTTCCGCAACTATATCATTAATCTCCTTTCCTTCGGTAGATCTTTCCCTTAGCACTTCCACTAATACTTCTTTGGTTAGGTGATCGAAAGCTACCGTAGCCAACTTACTAAGCACATCTGCCTTCTGGTTTTGACCTCTTGAAATATTCCGGATGGAAAAATGTTGGAACCTAGCGATGCATTCCTTCGCCTTAGCTAGATATCGGATCATGCTTTCGTTACTTGCCACATAGTCCCCATTTATCTGATTTGACACTAGCTTAGAGTCTACTCGCACTTCGATGCATTGCACATGCATCTTTTCGGCCATACGGAGTCCCGCTAGAAGGGCCTCGTATTCTGCTTCGTTGTTAGTGCTATCAAAATCCAACCGAAGGGCATAAGTATACCCCACACCGTCCGGACTTACTAATACTAGTCCTGCTCCGGAACCTTTGCTGTTCGATGCTCCATTGGTAAACAGCAGCCACTTACCAGCTTTGTTCTTCTCAACTTTTATGACCGGTTGGCTGAAGTATTGTTCTGAACTTTCCCCAATGGGAGTTTCTGATAGAAAATCCGCTAGAACTTGGCCTTTGATTGCACTTCGAGGTTCGTAGGTAATGTTGTATGCACCCAGCTCTACGGAATACTTGATCAGCTTCCCGGAAGCCTCGGCCTTGTTAAGTATCTGTTTGATTGGCTGATCGGTAATGACCTTTATCGGGTGTGCTTCAAAGTACCTTCGTAATCTTCTTGACATGTGCAATAGCGACAATGCTAGCTTTTCCATCGGGGCATAGTTTTTCTCAGCTTCATTGAGCGTCCTGCTCACGTAGTGCACCGGTTGCTGCCTTCCCTTTCTTTCCGTCAAAAGGACCGCACTAACGGCCTCTTGAGCAGCCGCAAGGTACACGTAAAGCGTTTCCTTGGGCATGGGTGTGATCAAAGATGGGAGGTCGGCTATTAACTTCTTCATTTCTTGGAACGCGTTTTCCGCGTCTTCCGTCCACCGATACTGTTCTTTATTTTCCTTGGTTATATTCTTCAGAGTTTCGAAGAATGGAAACGACCTTTCGGCTGACCGAGCCAAGAACCGGTTCAAGGCCGCCAACTTACCGCTAAAGCTCTGCATCTCCTTCAAGGTCCGGGGTGATTGCATGTCCATTAGGACTTTCGTCTTTTTTGGATTGGCTCTGATCCCCTCGGACGTTACCATGTACCCTAGAAATTTCCCTTCTTCCATCCCAAATGGGCATTTCTTGGGATTCAACTTCATGTTAATTCTTCTCAAGTTATCAAACGTTTCGGCAATATCAGCTAACATCTCGTTTTCTTCTTTGCTTTTGATGACCATGTCGTCTACGTAAGCCTCCAAGTTTCGTCCTATCTGTGACCGGAAAGCGGTGTCTACCATACGTTGGTACGTTGCTCCGGCATTCTTTAATCCGAATGGCATTTTGGTGTAACAGTATGTTCCTTGATCCGTGTAAAAAGCTGTCTTCTCCTCATCTTCTTTTGACATCTGAACCTGATGATACCCCTTGTACGCATCTAAAAAGCACTTGTACTTGAATCCCATGACTGACTCTATCTTTAGGTTGATTTCTGGTAGAAGGTAATAATCCTTTGGACAGGCCGAATTGATGTTCTTGAAGTCAATGCACATGCGCCAGCTTCCGTCACATTTTTTAACAAGGACAGGATTAGAGATCCACGTTGGATATTTTACCGGACGGACGATACCTGCCTTTACCCATTCTTCCACCTCCTTCGTCACGACCAAGCTTTGATCGGGTGCTAGCACCCAGCGTTTTTGGCATACTGGTTCTACCGATGGATTGGCATTCAACGTATGTTCGACGATACGTCTCGGTACTCCGGTCATGTCCGCTGGAGTCCATGCGAAAACATCCATATTTTTCTTGAGAAGTGATTTAAGCTTCCTTTTGCATTCTGGTGATAGGCTTCCTCCAATGGTCAAAAGCTGTTCCGGATAAGCTGGATTTACCATGACTTCTTCCGGAACATTCCCTTCCGTCTCTTTTTCCGTCGACCCTTCATTCTGCTCGTGAGTTCTTTGAGATTCTTCTAATCTTCGGCACTCTGAAATAACTATCTGTCGAGCTCTCAGAGTAGCTATCCCTCTGGGAGTTGGGAATTTCATCATAGCATGTATGGTCGATGGGATTGCTCTCAGCATTTTCAGTCCTGTCCTTCCGAGGATAACGTTATATGGTGATGGGGCTCGTATGACGGTAAAGTTCATGGCCATTCTCCTGTATAGTCCTCCTTCTCCAAATGACACATCCAACTCTATTTTTCCCAACGGTTTGGTGATTTGACCGGCGAATCCCAGCAGGTCCGTTTGAGTTTGTTTTAACTTGGCTTTTATCTCGGGACTTAGATTATCGAAGCAGTGTTCGAACATAACTTCTACAGACGCCCCTTCGTCCACAAACACCCTCCTCACCAGATATCCTTCCATCATAGCTTCTACAATGAGCGGTTCGTCGGATACGTCTCCGGGGGGTATGGGAGGGAAGGTGATAGGGACATTCATCCACCCCTCTCCATGCTCCCTTGACTTCCGCTTTTTCTGTTGCGTTCTTGTACTGGTCATGTTGATTATTTGTCCGAAGGTGGCGGTAGGGGTTTCGGTTCCCTCTCCTCCCGCGCGACTGACGGAAGGAGTTTCTACACTTCCTTCCCTTGAATCCTCCGGACGTTTGGAATCCGACATTCTATAGCCTTGGTAGATTGAATGTCGGTCCCACGGATGGCGCCAATGTTTAAGTATTTTTCTGCGGGTCGGATAATGCTCCGAAATGTCCTTCGGCCTTGAGATCGTCAAGTCCTTCGGACAGCTGCTAAGAAAGTAGACGCGTTAGTCTCGCCCCGGGTGTGACCCCAGGACCCGACTCCGGCGTGAGAGTAAGTACCGAAAGGTGGGATAATAAGTATATTAGTAAGATAAGTACTGTGTGTAAAAGTGTGTTACCATTACTGTGGAGATTGCTTCTTTATATAGGAGACCTGTTTTTGTCCCCATCGGATGAGTCCAAACGTGATGGTGACACTTTTGAGCGGCAACTGGGACTTTGCCCTGTTTGGGTCTTATTTCTGACCTGCCACGGTTCCTGCACTTCTGTCACATACTACTAATACTAAGGTTGACTTTCTGATATGGAGTTAGCCGTTGGACCGAACGGCCATGTGATCCGTCCGGCATGGGACTTCGTCCGGATCACATCGTTCGGACGTATGTGACCGGAGTTTGCCCTGAGTTAGTTAAACGCTTAGCCGAACGACCTGTTAGGTCTGTCCGGTTTGGTCCCTTCGGCCATATACATCGGGAATATATATTCTCAGTCTTGATCTATTTCTGGGGTTATTTGTTGTCCGAACGACCTTAGTCGTTCGGTTAGGGCCAGTCGGCCATATACGCCGACAATGCCCTTGAAGATAATTTCTCCAATATCTATCTTTTTACCTTCTATGAGACTGAACACTATCATTTGTTGAGCAGTGTTCAATTGCTCCGTTGAGGATTTGTTCCCACCCAGGACCTGAATGACAAACGTCATAAGTATCCTCCAAACAGCAGGAAACCAAGTTTTGATCATAAGGGCTTTGGCCAAAAGAGTTCCTGGAGCCACATCAGGGTGTTGTTTATCATGTGGCCCCAAAGTAAGCAACTTAGCTTTTACTTATGAATCAGAAGAGTTGGGGGCTAAGGTTTCAGTGAAGTCAAGCCCGGTGGCTTTGAGAAAAGTTTTATAGGTCAGGGTCAGGGGTTTCTTCCTATTCTTCACTGTAAACCTGATGGTGGAGACTTTGGTGACCTCAGGATTGTCAACCACTGTTGTACACTTGTACACCAAAACTCTCTCAAGTAGTCATTATAGATGACTGAGAGTGTTTTAGTGAATGTCGTGGAGAGAAAATAGTTTTTAAGGTACTTCACCATATCCTTATAGACTGGAAAGTTTTCAGGATATGCAAAGTTTCCCACAACATTGTTTTTGGTCATATCTACGCTTTCAAGTTGGAATTCCACGTTTGGTGCATAGGTAATGGCCTTTGAGGTTGCCATTTTTTTTGAAAAAGAAGATTTCGAAAAAGGCCTGTTGTTATGTTTGGAAGATAAAAGCCACACAAAAGATTTTCGCTTTTAGAGAGATAAATTTGCAAGAGTTTGATTTGCTTTTGAAAATAATGTGTGTGTTTTGATTTTGTGAGGGTATTTATAGGGAAGTGGAGAGGGGTGTGTTTTGAATATCAAACGTGTAACTTTGGAATTTTGAAAACCGTTTCGAATAAAAACCGTTTGGTATCCGCATTAAATGCCACCACTCCACTTTCTCGGGTTTTGCGCGACTGTCAAGGTGAACAGTGCGCCGTACTGCAAAAGACACTTTTGCAGGTGTGATGTCACCACATAAAATATCAAAGGATATTATGTGTGAGTAGGGGCAATTAATGCCAAGTGGGTTGTTGATGAGTGATGTGGGGGCCCATGACATGGGATCCAGTTAGGCAGGGAGGACAAATATTCCTTATTAAATGTGTCCAATTTCCAACATGGGACATTTAGTTACTAAATACTTAGAGCATTTAGTTTCACATTAAATGTGTCTGTTGTTAGTGTCATGAGTCCCCCTGAATGAATTTTCATTGGTTGATCAGGGAAGGTTATTCAGTGAGTGATGTTAGTATGATTAACTCACTGAGGAATGTTTTGTTCAGGGACCATGGATGATTCAGTATGGAAGATTTATTTACACTTAGTTGGAAATTTTATTCAGATGATTGACTGTCAATATCTAACATGCCCAATTCGGCTTTCAGTCTTGTGAAAGTAGGTTCATCCAAGGGCTTAGTGAATATATCAGCCAACTGGTATTCAGTAGGAATGAAGTGTAATTCAATATCTCCTTTCATGATGTGGTCCCTGATGAAATGATATCTTATATCAATATGTTTGGTTCTTTGATGGAGAACAGGGTTGTTGGAGATAGCAATTGCACTTGTGTTGTCACAAAAGATGGGAACCATCTTATAATGGATGCCACAGTCACTGAGTTGACTTTTCATCCAAAGTACATTTTCATAACAACCAGCAACAACTACATACTCAGCTTCAGCTGAATACATAGCCACTGATTGTTGCTTCTTAGTGCTCCAACAAACCAACTTTCCTCCAAGGAATTGACAGGATCCTGAGGTGCTTTTTCTGTCCATGTTGTAGCCTGCATAGTCTGATTCAGTGTACCCTTTGAGATCAAAGCATGAACATCTTGGGTAGTACAGCCCTAAGTTAGGAGTGCCTTTCAAGTATCTGGTGATCCTTTTGGTAGCAGTAAGATGTGACTCTCTTGGGTCAGACTGATATCTTGCACATAAGCAGACTGCAAATTGTATGTTAGGCCTTGAGGCAAGAAGATACATCATTGATCCTATCATACCTCTGAATAAGGTTTGATTCACTGGTTTTCCAACAAGATCAGGGCCAATATTGTTTGGAAGAACCATTGGAGTCTTTACTGAAGAGCAATCAGTGAGCTCATACTTTTTTAGTAGGTTCCTTGTGTATTTCTCTTGACTAATGGAGATTCCTTTGTCAGTCTGTTTGATTTCAAGTCTAAGGAAGTATATGAGTTCTCCCATCATACTCATTTCAAACTTCTTTGTCATCAATTTCTCAAACTGTTTGCAAAGTTTGTAATTTGTTGAGCCAAATATGATGTCATCAACATACACTTAGACTAGAATCACATCTTCCTTTGTTCTATAGATAAACAAGGTATTGTCTGTCTTTCCTATTACAAACTTGTTTTGGATCAGGAAGGCTGAGAGAGTTTCATACCATGCCCTAGGAGCTTGTTTCAGTCCATAAATGGCTTTGTCAAGCTTGCAGACATAGTCAAGAAACTCACTACTTTCAAATCCAGGAGGCTGTTCCACATAAACATCTTCCTTGAGTTTACCATTAAGGAATGCACTTTTCACATCCATTTGGTAGACTCTGAAGTTCATGTAGGTTGCATAGGCAAGGAAGATCCTGATGGCTTCCATTCTAGCAACAGGAGCAAAGGTTTCTTCATAGTCAATGCCTTCTTGTTGATTGTATCCTTTGGCAACAAGTCTAGCTTTGTCCTTAATGACTGTGCCATTTTCATTAGTCTTGTTCTTGAAAACCCTTTTCATGCCAATGACATAAACACCCTGAGGACATTTAACCAAAGTCATGACTTTGTTTCTGTCAAATTGTTCAAGCTCATCTTGCATGGCCTGGACCCAACTTGGATGCTTCAGGGCTTCTTTGACATTCTTGGGTTCCACTTCTGAGAGGAAGTCAACAAAGAGACATTCATTTGCTGAGGCTGCCTTAAGTTTAGCAGCCATGCTTCTGGTAAGCATGCCTTCAGTAGGCTCACCAATGATATTAACAAGTTCTATTATTTTGGATCTTGTCCAACTATCCTGAGGTCTATGATATGAGTTAGAACTTGTGGAGGCTTGATTGGGTGGAGGTGTAGGTTCAAGGACTGAGGCTTGAGGAACTTCAAGGTTTTGGTTCTCAGTGAGTTCAATTTGAACACTTTGGTCTTCTGGTTCCTGAACATCTGGTTCAGTGTGAGTCATCCCATTTTGGACTTGTTGAGCTTCAATGAACTCACTGATGGTTGGATGTGGAAGGTTATGAGGGATGATGTAATATGAGAAGTCAGCATCTGCTTGATATTGTGTAGAAGGATTACATTCAGGGTGATATTCATCAGGAGGATATCTTGATGAGTCATCAATCCCAATCTCTTCCACTGAGGTGTTTGAGAACCTGATGCCTTCAGTGCTCTCATAAAAGGTTATGTGAAAGGTTTCTTCAGTTTGTTGTCTCCTTGTGTTGAATACCCTAAAGGCTTTGGAGACAAGTGAGTATCCTAAGAAATATCCATCATCAGCTTTGGCATCAAATTTGCCTAAGTGATCCTTGTGATTATGAATAAACACATGACACCCAAACACATGAAAGTAGCTAATGTCAGGGATTCTTCCCTTGAATATTTTATAGGGTGTTTTGTTGTGTCTTTTGACAATAATGGACCTGTTTTGAGTGTAGCAGACAGTTTTGACTGCTTCAATCCAAAAGTGCTTTGAGAGTACTGAACCATTCAGCATTGTCCTAGCAGCCTCAATGAGTGTTCTATTCTTCATTTCAGCTGCTCCATTCTGTTCAGGAGTGTAAGGAGAAGAGAAGTTCTGAGAGATTCCTTTCTCGTCTCAGAAATACTCAAGGTCCTGATTTTTGAACTCAGTCCCATTGTCAGTCCTGATTTGTTTGACTTTAATGTCATTTTGATTTTCAATGTTCCTGACAAAGGACATGATTGTTTCAGTTGCCTGACTCTTCTTATTGGGGAAGTAGACCTAGTGTAGCTTGAGTATTCATCTACTATGACCAGGGTGTACTTCTCATGATGGATAGACATTGGACTGACATGTCTAAAAAGATCCATGTGAAGAAGATGAAGGCAACTTTTAATGGAGATTTTTTTTTTTTTTTTTTTTTTTTTTTTGGTTTTGAAGGATGCCCTGTAGTGTTTTCCATTTTCACAAGCTGAACAAGGTTTATCTTTGGAAAACACAAGGGAGGGTAAGCCAAGAACTTTGTTCTGTTTGGCAAGGTTATTGATGTTTTTGAAGTTAATATGAGATAGTCTTTTGTGCCATAGCCAGTTGATTGTTTCACTTGCCTTTGTGAAGAGACAAGTCCCATTTTGAGTGAGTGTTGACATGTATAGGACATACACATCATCTCTCCTTGGGCCAATCAACACAACTTCTTTGTTTGCATTAAAGATGGTTCCTCTCTTATCATCAAACTGAACTATGTATTTGGCATCACATAGTTGACTAACACTGATTAGATTGTATTTCAGACCATTGACATAAGCTATTCTTGTAAAAACTATACCATTGCAGTTTATTGAACCATACCCTTCAGTGGCACAAGATAAGTTATCAGCAAATACTACTTTAGGTCCTGGTTCTTCTACATATTTGTGCAGATATTGCTTCACACCAGTCATACTCTTTGAGCATCCACTGTCTAGATGTCAAACAGGCTCCCTGGCATGTCTCTGCACAAAAAGTAAACAATGTTAGTTTTTCTTGTGAACCCATTTTCTGATGGGCTTATTCTTAATGGCCTTTTTGAATTGTGCAATTGAGTTATGGTCAGAGGTAGAGTGGATTGTGCTTCCACATGCTTTGCATTTGGATGTTGAAGAGGAGTCAGTGGACTGTGAGGAATTGGTAGCGATTCCTCTTCTAGCCTGAATGACCAAGTCATGTCCTGATGCATCATGGGAAGGGTCTCCACATATGTCACAGCAAGGATACATCATACAATCATCAGGATAATGGTCATTGAATCCACAGTGTGGACATGGTTGGAAAGGCTTAGCCTTTAGTCTCTGAGCTTGCTTAAATGGTGAAGCATACTTGTAAACCTGAGCTTTGTAGCTTGCTTGAGCACTCAGAGAGGCAAGGTGAGATTTATGATCAGAGGTCCTGTGATCTTCTTGTTTGCAAATCATACAGAACAGGATCCTATAGCAATAATCAGTGGTATGATTTGTGTAATTGCATAGTTCACATCTCTGTTGAGGTTTAGGTGAGAATTTTAGTTTGGAGGTGCTTGAGGAAGCTGGTGTTTGTTCCTTAACTTTGGATAAAGTAGGTTTTTCAGATGATTCTAATTTTTCACTCAACTTCCTGACAAGTTCAGCCAACTGATCATATTTTGAGTCAGTGCTATCTATTTTTACTTCAGTAGGGATTGAAGGTGTGGATGTTTCAGTAGGAACTGAGACTTCTTTGTTTGGGACAGAGGTGGGTATTTTCATGATTGTTCTCCCCAATCCTGATTTCTCCTTTAGAGAGTGTTGTTGGTAAACTAAGAGAATGAGGTCTGAACTAGGATTAACTCCCTGAAGGGATTTTAGTGGAGGAAGTGGTGATTGAGATTCTAATTCAGACTCAGTTTGAATGGGTTCATCAGTGACTCCAAGCATACTTTTGATAGCCTGACTTTCAGGTTCCAAAATTTTCCTAGTGTTGAAGTTAAGTAACTTGCTGTCTGGGTTGACTCTTACAACCCAATCACTGGATTTTGGTTTCATTTCTTTTTCAAAGGGTATGCCAACAGGCAAGAAAGCTTTTTCACTGTGACTTTCACCAGAGGATTCAGTGAGTTGATCTTCCCCTAGTACTCTTTTTTTGGTACTAGGTGTGGGATTTACAGTTTCATAGACTCTAGGGTTTTTTGTTGTCCAACTTTCAATGACAGCATTTTCTTTCTTAAGTTCTTCATGAAGAGCATGGTTTTGTTTCATAAGTTCAGAGTTTTGAATTTGAAGTGTAACACTTTTAAGTTTGGCTTGTTTTAAAGCAAGAAGTTCATCTCTACACTTATTTAATTCAAAACTTAGTTTGCTATATTTTGAAAACAGATTTAACCAACATACTTAAGATCAACATTAATGTAGTTTAAATAAGATTTCCAATTAGAATCATCATCCATAGACAGTAAGATATTTACCTTTCTCATGGTGATGTTGACCCATTCTCCATTTCTGGCATGACTTTTTCCAACTGCCAACTTATCATCTTCTGAGAGTGCCATCAGTGCACTTACATGAACTTCTTCATCATCAGAGGATACAGTTCTTCATCCCAATCAAAGGTTTCAGCAACAAGCCCTTTATTTTTAGCCTGAGAAGGTTTATAGACTTGGGTTGACTAAAGATTTGAGGGGACTGCCTCAAGAAGTGCAAGTTTGGCTTTAGCCTTTCTATACTTAGCTTCAAAATCCTTTTGTGGATATTTTTCAGTTTTGTTTTGAAAGGACTGAGTAGACTAAAGCATTTTTAGTTGAAACTTGCTAGTTCCTGAAGAAGAATTGTTTCCAGAAAATTTGTATGAGGATTCTGAGATAGTTTTATAGAAACAATCTTTTGCAAAATGACCCTTTTTACCACATTTAAAACACTCAGTGTTTTCATTTTCTTTAGCACTTGAAAAGTTTTAGTTTCTATTAATAAAACATTTTGAGTTGGCAAGGAGTGCCCTTTCTTGAAATTCTATTTGTAAATCATTAAGGAACTCCGCACTGGTTCTCTCATCAGCCTCATCATCAGAATCTTCTAGGAAATCTTGCACAACACAATTAGAATAGAAGGCAGTGGATATGGGTGCAATAGTTAAGGCCTTTTTGGTCTCCTGAGTCCTTTTTGAATCAGGGTATCTCCTAGAGATTAAGTTGTCTTCATAGAGAAACTTCCCATAGATTTCAGGGAGCTCAAGATTTTGAATGTGGTTAGCATTTCTAAGACCCTGAGAGAAGTTTAACCACTTCTCAAGAAGACTGTTGACAAAGCCAACATTGATTTCATGCTTAGACAGGGTGACTCCATCATTGGTCAATTCATTTAGAAGGTGTTGATGCAAATAATGTTCTAAAAACGTTATTCAAATCTTTCAATAACTTCACATTTTGAGGATGACAAAATGTGAAAACACGTTACGTTAAAATTAACGTAAACAAGTTTTTAATCGAAAGTTCCCGTTTCTACGCAAATCACTCTAAGTATGCACAAACAAATTTACAACTTGACAAATGATCAAAGAAGTGAATTTGTGTTTTAGACATCACATTTTTATGTGACAAAACATTTCTTTCAAAAATATACTTTACAAATTATTTTTGAATAATTAAGAAATGTTTTATTAGAAAAATAAGTTCAAAAATTATAACAGCTATTTTTCCCCCCAAAATCAGCTCCAAACTTCCCCAAATAAGTTTTCACCAGAAAAGACAAAAAGATAAGCGTTTTTGTCTGGCACGGTACCACTAAATTTAGTGGTACCGTGTGTGGTTTAGTGGTACCATGTCCCTGTAACGGCCATATTTTTTCTGCCTATAAATACCAGCCCACTTCACAGTTTTTGGGCATACTTTTTCACACAGAACTTTCTGAGTTCAATACCCTTATCACACTTTCTCTTCTTGATCATTTAGTTTAGTTTTTCTTTTGTTTAAGAGTGATCCAATCATCCATCCAAGTGATCCTCTTCATTCCTCTTCAAGTGCAAGAGAAGAACACAAGATATCCAAGAGGATACAAAGTGTTATAGTTGTAGTTAGAGCACTCGTAACATTTGTTACACACTTGATTGTATCATAGTATACATCAAGATCATTTTTCTTTTGAGAGTTTGTGAGGAAAGATCATTGTGATCTTATAGAGATATTGAATATCTCTTGTAGCCATTGGGCTAGTGTGTTGATCAAGAATTGATCATAGGAAGATCGGGTGTGTTGATTGTGTGAGGTAGAAAAGGATCAAGTAGATCGTGATAGATTGGTGCTAGCTAAGATTAGCACTCGACATCTAGCTTAGTGTCGGAAATAGGATAAGCGACGTGTACGGTTTTCTCCGCCTAAAGGGAGGTTGTTGACATAGTGCTTGAAACTCTCGAGTGTGGTACTCGGGGAGTGGAGTAGGGCGAAGAAGAGCTTCGTAGCCGAACCACTATAAATCCCTTTGTCCTGGTTTGATCTTTCCATCTCTTCCTTTTACTTTTATTTAGTTACATTAGATAGTTTAGTTTAATTGATTCATATTGGTGTTGATTGATTACACATAAGATTCGAATCAAAGTTTTTCAAAGCAAACTTTTTAAGAAGATTTAAAAACCGGTAAAACTATTCAACCCCCCACCCTTCTAGTTTTCCACAATTGGTATCAGAAGCCACGTCAGTCAAGATTTTAAAGTAAATTGTATTTTAAAACTTGAATCGATCAATGGATTCCGAAAAATATCTAGAAGGGCAATCTATGCAAAGACCACCACTTTTCGAAACCGATTGTTATATATATTGGAAAACAAGATTCGAAACGTATGTGAAGTCAAAAGACATTGATCTTTGGCATGTTATTACCGAGGGTAACTTTCAACCGATTCAAAAGAATCCGGAAACTAGAAAGGATGAAATAGTTCCTTATAATAAACAAAGTGATGAACTTAAAAGAAAATTTGCCAAAAATGATGAGGCTAAAATGATGATTTACAATGCTTTGCCTAAAAAGGAATTTGAAAGAATTTTCATGTGTAATACGGCAAAAGATATTTGGAAAACTTTGTTAATCACTCACCAAGGTAATAATCAAGTCAAAGAGAACAAGATAGATCTTCTTGTTCAACAATATGAACAATTTTGCATTTTGGAAGATGAATCAATAGATAATGCTTTTGCTAGATTTAATACTATTATTACTAGTCTTAAAGCTCTTGATAAAGGTTATTCTAGCAAGAATTACGTTAGGAAGTTCCTTAGGGCTCTACATCCTAAATGGAGAGCAAAGGTCACCGCCATTGAAGAGTCAAAGGACTTGGCGACATTATCACTCGATGAACTAATAGGAAACTTGAAGGTTCACGAGATGATAATCAAGAAAGACTCCGATATAGTCAAAGGCAAAAGCGAGAGAGTTAGATCTCTAGCATTGAAAGCCAAAAAGGAGTCTAGTGATGAGGAATGTTCAAGTTCCGATAGTGAAGATGAAGAGTATGCGTTAGCCGTTAGAGACTTTAAAAAGTTCTTTAGGAGAAGAGGTAGGTTTGTTAGGCAACCTCGTGATGATAAGAAGCCGTCACACAAGAACCGAGTTGAGAAGAAAGGGACAAGTGATAGGAAATGCTTTAGATGCGGAGATCCTAATCACCTCATAGGAAAATGTCCTAAACCACCAAAATCCAACAATCAAAGAGCTTTCATAGGAGGCTCTTGGAGTGATAGTGGTGAAGAAGAAGAGAAGAAGCCCAACAATGAAACATGCCTAATGGCTCAAGCTTCTAATGAGGTACATTCCGACTCTTCTTATTATAGTAATGATAATTCGTCAATAGATGATAAAATACTATATGATGAATATAATAAGCTATGTGAGGTAAGTTCTAAAATTTTAGGTAGAAACAAAACACTAAAATTAAAATTGCATGAACTCGAAATGCAAGTTTTAGAACTAAAGGATCAAGTCAAAAGACTTGAGAAAAATAAAGAAGTAAATGTAGAATGTAGGTCATGCATAAGTCTTCAAGTAGAGAATGAGAAACTCAAAGAAAACGCTTTGAAAATCATTAAGTTTGAAAAAGGAACAAAGATACTTAATGATATACTTGAAAACGTTAGGAATGGTCAACATACAGAAGCAGGCTTAGGATTTGACCTAAATAAAGCTTCGACAAGTAAAACGAAACAAGTAAAATTTGTCAAACCCACAAGTTCTGTCGAAATAGTAGACGGCACCACTAAAGGTACAGACGGCACCATTAAATTAAATGGTATCGTGGTACCGTCTGGTGCTGGAGACAAAACTAAGTCGAGTTTAAAAAATAATTCAAGTCCTAAACCAAATCACATAGTTGTAAATGGTACCAAAGTACCTATTGCTAGTGTAAAGGAAGTCAAAAGATTTTACAAACCCTTGTCAACCCCCGGACTTGTCTTTGTAAAACCTGACACTAGGTCAAAGACTCCTCCACCTAGAAAAAAAAATGTTCCTAAACCTCGGTCAAGAACTCCTCTACCGAGAGGTAACTCTAGAAGACAAAGTTATCCAAGTAACTATCCCGTAACTTGGAATAACCGTCAACTACAAAGTTACTTACCATGGGAAATTTGTCCTCCGTTCCAACATCTTAACCAAATGCAACTAATGCATAGTATGTTTAACACTAACAACTTTGGACCCATGAGATATTGGGGACCAAACGTTTGAATGATTGTCTTATTCAATAGATATGCTTGGGAATCGACTTGGAGCCTGGCGAATGGGTCAAGGATAGTGGATGCACTAATCATATGATGGAAAACCGAAGTCTATTCTCATCATACAAGGCATACAACGGAGGTAATGTCACTTTGGGTAGCAAACTTAAGGACAACATAATAGGCAAAGGTACGATTACTCAAAACTCCCTTACTATTAGAGATTTTGAGCATGTAGATAACTTAGGATTTAACTTGCTTAGCATTAGTCAAATGGTAGATAATAAGTGTAGAGTTATATTCTCCGAAGGAGGTAGTGAGATCATTAAGAATGGTAAAACCATAGGCAAAGGAGTTAGGAGGAATGGCTTATTTGTTATGAAAATAGGAAATAAGCCTAAGGATAAGATTTGCTTAGCAACCATAGATGATAATTCCACTCTATGGCATAGGAGACTAGGTCACGCCAATATGCGTTTAATACAATCATTGGCGTCTAAGGAACTAGTTAGGAACTTACCTAAGATTAAGTTTGATAAACACTTTTGTGATGCTTGTAAGGTTGGAAAACAAGCTCACTCTAGCCATAAAGCTAAGAATATGGTTTCGACCTCTAGATGCCTAGAACTCCTTCACATGGACTTATTTGGTCCATCCGCCGTACGGAGCTACGGAGGAAATTACTACACCCTAGTAATAGTTGATGACTACTCTAGGTATATGTAAGATCCTGCGAAAAACCCTTGTAATCAATCTTAATAATTAATGATAATCTCGTATTACCGTTACTAAAGCCCATTTTTGCTAGAAATTTAAACTTTTCATTATTGTTATTAATAGCAATGCATTCTATATATATATATACATATTGAACACACCGAAACTCGAGATAACACTTCCGACGCAACAACACATTTTCACAACGACAAGTGATCATATTCATCTATTTATTTCACTACCACTTAACCAAAGTTAATATCACACAACTACACTTAACTAAAATACAAACACTAATATTAACTTAACCTTAAAACCGGTTGGACCTTACTGTTCGGCCCATCAATCCCATTCAACCCAACTGAATTTCACAGCCCACCGCACAACCCAAAACTCGCCTAGCCATCTAACGGACTACACAAGCCCAATCATCACAACACTCATTTTATTTGCTTCCTCTTATAAATCCGGTCGATACTGCCTTCAAGAAAAACCACATGCACTATTAAATATCGAACCTGGCATGTATTTATTTTTACATCATTCAAATCATCACTTAGCAAACCCCTTTTGCACAAATTTACAAATAAAATGGTCAAGTATTAACACAATAACAAAACTCACTTTGTTGTCACATACTAGACCTATACATATAATTATAACAATCGAAACAATATCACTTCGCATATCATTTAATCCCACGACCTTCCAACCATATTCTCACTCATTCTAATACTTCAAATAGGAAACTAAACCTTAGTACCCAACTTATATCTAGCAAGCACAAACCTTGTGTTATTATATGTAGTAACCGGATATAGGCAAGACTCCAAGAGCTAAAGTCCAAAGCCCCAACTACTCATCCTCAACTCCACACACAAACTAAGATGACAATATACAAGTGTCCCATAGACACAGTATCTCCAATCATATGGTCAAGAATTCAATGCAAGTAGAAGATATTTTACTTATAAAAACCTTTCATTCGATCCACTTTCCTTCCTATCACCTATCACCTCCTATCACAATCACAACATTCTCTAAAAAGAACAAATAACTTTCTGTCGTGAAGATTTGAAGGCAAAGTTAGTAGAAGCATAGGCGTATAAAGTTTTCCTAAGCTCATTGCTTTTCTTGTGTCCTATTCGAACAACCAACTTCCCTTCACCACCTTTAGGAAGGCACTGTAAGTACTTATAACCTCTTGTTTTCTATTTCATGCACACGACCCACCCATGCATACTTCATTACAATCGAGGGTAGCATGCATGCATATTCCATCCTCCTTACAGTCGAACCTATTATTTTATTTTTTTAAATACAACCTTGTCACATTTAATTTATCCATTGCATTAAACACTAGAACATATTACATGCTTTACTCGAACATGTAAACTTTAAAATCCATAACATTATATCGAAAAGTCATATATATAAACAACCCACGTCGCACATTAAATCACACCTTAACTCGCTATTCGGACTAAAATCTTAACAACTAGTTAAAATCGGGTTATAATTTTTCTAAGTAAACTAAGTCTTAAACATCACTCGAACCTCCCACTTAACACCATGCTAATTTGTAAAACTTACATGTAACGCGTATATATTTTTGCACATGTCAAATGTCGACCCAGCCACCTTCAACTTTTATGTGTTAAGATTCCACTTATAATCTCGTTTAGACCTTTAAATCGAACCATGTAAAGTACTACTCGATCGAGTAGCTAGAAACAAGTAAAACTCTAAGTATTATAATCAAGAAAAACAACTCGACCGACCCAACTCATGAAACTCTTATGTCGAATTCATGAACATAACACATATATATCTCTACTCCTCTCGATATTACGCCTGAGAAACAATATGTTTCGTTTTCTAAGATCCCCTTCATACTTTCACCTCGACGCCTAAAATAAAACATTTCAAGTACTACTCGACTAGGGTAAAAGACTTAGAAAATTTTAGACATTTCTTTTGGACTTAACGCCATTCGACGAGACTATAAACCTCAAAGGTATTTTCGAATTTACAAACACAACACATAGATATTATGGTACAACTCGATAGCACACCTAGCAAACTATATTTTTCATGTTTTAAGTTCGACCTCATAAGCTTGTTAACACGCTCAAAATACCTCCTTTTGATCGACCCTCACTAGTACCTAGTAAACATTTTTAGAAATTATTCAAACCTTCGATTGGGCCAAAACCAAAGCCCAACAAGATTTTTCGATAGCAAGGTCCAACAGGCCCATATAATATATTTTTAGAATCCTAAAAATAGCCCAAGTCTAAGCCCAAAACTATTTTCACGCCCTCGCCTCTAAATTTATTAACGGACCTTAAATAAATTCGTTGATCGGCCCATTAATATAAAAATAAGCTCATTTCTGGAATAAGCACTTGAAATAAGTTAAAATAAACTTAATAAAGTTATAAAAATTTTCAGAATATTTTTCCCGTCATTTTTATGCAAAAAGGACTAAGAATGTAACGTGACTTAACCGAAAAGGACCAAAACTGCCAAACTGTGAAACCTAGGGACTGAAGCTGTGAAAACAGTTTGTAGAGGACATAATTTGACATACCATTGCACTTCAAGCCTTATATGGACATCTGGACAATTATTGGACTATTATTGGACTATGGACTTAACCAAGGACTAACGACGTAACGCAAACCACGGTTAGGGTAGAAAATGTAAAATCTGGAAAGAACAAGAACAAACTGTTATAACTTGTCATTCTTATCTTATTTTTCATTTTTGCATCATATCTTTACTTCATATGCATATTCACATTCTAATTGCATATTAGTTAATAGCGTTAGAAATATTACATATTAATATTTCATATAAATTCATTTATTCTTTGAAGATATGATCTTACGAGGGTACGAGCACCATAATCATATAACACCTTCACTCTCAACGATTAGATCGTTGTATATCATTAGTTAATCATCATTCACCATTCATACACACACACCACTAGAAATTAGTCAGATTCTCAGTTATTTATATATTTACCAGGTTCTATATCGAAGTTGTTATAATCACCTCTGAGATTATTTTCACCATCACCAGTAACGCTTAAGGTGAGTCATGGCCTCACTTTTAAACTCTTTACACTTTTTAAACTCCGTGAGGGGGATACATGCTATAAATAAATCACAAGTATTTTTCTGTATGCTACCTGACTTGATATATGCCTAAGTACACCATATTGCCATAAGACCCTTTATCATGAGCCATTAATCACTGCGGTGAACGCGAATATAATGAATATATCTATTAGAGGTTGACGACCTATCCCACTAATACTGTGACGGAATGCTTTTTGCTAGTCGTATTAGTCGCGATGCATTATATTTGAGAGAAATAGGAATTGGCAAAATCACCTATTACACGAGGGCAAAACCTTCATCATTAATTTGGTGGACACCTCCGTTTATGCGGTACTTTGTTAACGTTTGCGTGTCATGAGACTTAGGGCAATATATGAACTGCGATATCAATTTATAAACTGATTGTATCTCCAATACAATCTTACTTGTGAATCGAACTGATATTTAAATTACAAACTCCATGATTTCACTCAACATTATGTTGACTTTTAAGCATGTATCTCAGGGAACTAAAAAGGAGCAAGGCAAGGCATGGAGCAGGCGCACCCTATCTTAAATAAATGGTGTAAAATAAAGTTGTAATTCAGTTAAATTGATGTTTCTTTGGAGAAACCTTAGCACTCTGATGTAACGCTTTGTAACTGAATTTGTATTATGGACCTATGTAAATTAAAAATGCTGTCTCAGGCTGTTTTTCTATGATTTTGTTTACGATCCTCACGGTAACACCCAGAAAAATCTTCCGCTGCTATGTTTAAAAATTTGGGGGTGTTACAGTATACTTGGACTAGATTTCTTAAGAATAAGACACAAGCTTTCGAGGAATTTGAAATCTTTATTAAGAAAGTCCAAAATCAATTAGGGTGTACAATAGTTTCTATTTGGAAGGATCATGGTCGGGAATTTAATAATGAAGTGCAATTCGGAGTATATTGTGATGCTAATGGTATTACACACAATTTCTCGGCTCCACGCACTCCACAATAAAATGGGGTAGTTAAGCGGAAAAATCATACTCTACAAGAGATGAGTAGAACGATGTTGAATGAACAATCAATTCCACAAAAGTTTTGGTGTAATACGGTGGACACCTCAACTTACATACTAAATAGGAGTCTAATTAGACCTATCTTAGGAAAAACCCCATATGAAATCTTGAAAGGTAGGAAACCTACTCTTGATTACTTTAGAGTGTTTGGAAGCAAGTGCTTTATACTAAACACTAAGGACTACCTCACCAAGTTCGACCCAAAGTCTTACGAAGGTGTTTTCCTAGGTTACTCCCAAAATAGTAAGGCCTTTGTTGTCCTAAATAAGGAAACAATGAAAGTCGAAGAGTCACTCAACGTGACATTCGATGAAAGTCCTCCACCAACTAAGACATCACCCTTGGTGAATGATGACTTAGATGAGGATAAAGCCATTAAGGTTAATGGCAAGAAAACCTTAGAAGATGACATTGAGGATGAAATAGTTGAAGTTGACGAGACTATCAACATTAAGGAATCCAAGAACCATCCTATTGAAAATGTCATAGGAAACCTAAACCAAAGAACCCTTAGGTCACAAGCTCAAAACAAAAATAACTTCTTTTGTTTTATATCAACCGTTGAACCTAAGAATGTCGGTGAAGCGATTAAGGATGAAAGCTGGGTAGTTGCCATGCAAGAAGAGCTTAATCAATTCACCGCAAACATTTGGGATTTAGTACCTCCACCTAAGAATCAAACCATCATAGGAACTAAGTGGGTGTTTAGGAATAAACTCAACAAAAATGGCGTCGTAACTAGGAATAAGGCATGGTTGGTAGCACAAGGCTATAACCAACAGGAAGGAATAGAGTATGATGAAACTTATGCACCCGTAGCTAGATTAGAGTCTATTAGAATACTCATTGCCTATGCTTGCGCCTTAGACTTTAAGTTGTACCAAATGGATGTGAAAAGTGCATTCCTAAATGGTTATATCAACGAGGAGGTATACGTTGCACAACCTCCGGGATTCGTTGATTTCGAGAAACTGAATCATGTTTACAAACTCAAGAAAGCACTCTATGGTCTCAAACAAGCTCCAAAAGCTTGGTACGATAGACTAAAGGCATTCTTGATTGAACATGAATATACCATGGGAGTGGTTGACAACACACTTTTCACAAAGAAACGTAATTCACATCTCATCATTGTTCAAATATATGTCGACGACATTATATTTGGCTCAACTTGTCCAGAACTATGCGATGATTTCTCTAAGATCATGCGTGACGAGTTTGAGATGAGCATGATGGGCGAATTAAATTTCTTCCTTGGTTTACAAATAAAGCAAATGGAAGATGGTATCTTCTTCAATCAATCTAAGTATACTAAGGAGATGCTTAAGAAATTTAGTTTAGAAGAGTCTAAGCCCATGAAAACTCCCATGTCCATGGAAATTAAACTCACGAAAGATGAAGAAGGTGAGTTCGTGGATAGCACTAAGTATAGAGGTATTATAGGAAGTTTACTATACCTCACGGCAAGTAGGCCCAATATCATGTTTAGTGTCTGCCTTTATGCTCGCTTCCAAGAGGATCCTAAAACCTCTCACCTTGAAGCGGTTAAGCGTATCTTCTGATACATTAAAGGCACTATACACTTGGGATTATTCTATCCCAAGGGGACCGGTGTAGAAACTGTCATCTATGCCGACTCTGATCATGCGGGAGATTATTTGGATCAAAAAAGTACGAGTGGCGTTTGTACCTTCATGGGTTGTTGTCTAACTTCTTGGTTCTCCAAGAAACAAACGCCTCTTGCTATCTCCACGACCGAAGCCGAGTATGTAAGCACTGGAAAGGCATGTCAACAAGCACTATGGATGACCGGATCTAAACACACGGATTGTATTGAAGATACTTTGAGTATATACTTAGTAGCACACGGAATTTACTACCAAGTACTTAGAAGATTTTGTGTTTGGTGATGTATGTGTTTATATGAATGTAACAGTAAAATAATGACACACTGTTTAACCAAACGATTAGCTTCAATATATTACGAGTGATCTTGGAATATCACAAGAATTACAATAAGACCTTGAAGCTCTAATAATAATGCATGTATGTAAAACTTAACCTAGGATCTCCTTTTATAGGACAAGGAGTCCTTTACAAGTAAACTATTATACGTATCAATCTATACAAATAAGATATACATCATATCTTTTCTATATTTATCCATGCACGATTCTGTCTTTATCTAATAAACAGTACTAACTCTTCTACCAACAGTACTAACTGACTTAGTACTGATAGTGTATTCTTGAACGATCTTCAGCAGTACTAATTTATGTATGAGCAGTACCAACTGTTAGTTTAATTCCCAACAATCCTCCCCTAAACTTATGATTTCTGTGTAAATCATTAAGTTTTTCAAATTAAACTCCAATGTTGAGGATGGGGTGGATTCTTTCAAACACTTATCTTCAATCTTGAATCACTTGAGAATTTTCTTCACATATAAGCTTTTGAAGAAACCATAACAGTAAGTACTCCAATATAAACTCCACACTCATCAGTGATTTTGAGTTGATATCCTCCCCTAAGATACATAATCATCTTTAACAGCAACTGAATTCCTCCCCTGTTTGAAAGAATCTTCACCATCAGATTAACTAGAACATATGACATTTAAGCTCATCTTCCAATATGACAATGTGTACAAGTTTCCATCAATTCAGTTGTGTAGTTTCAAACTGCTCTCAACACTTCCAGATGTGTAACCTTCTGAGAGAGGTGAATCATAGAGCATAAACTCAGTATGAAACCAAGTTTAAACCATCAGTACAAACTAGTTGAAACTAGCAGTACAAACTGTTTAGCAAAAAATTTCAGAGATGAGGATAAACTCAATATGGATATGAAAACATTTTTGTCCACTTATAGTTTTTAGCAAACTATCAGCTATCAACGGATTTGATATGTCTTTACCAATAGCCGTTTGATTTGGACTAGTCAACTCTTCACTGTAAGATATGGTGAGTTGATGACCATCCAATTTTTGGTAAACTGTCAACCATAAACGAATTTGAGTAGTCTTTACCAGAAACCGTTTGATCTGGACTAGTTGATTCTTATGTGGGTTAGACATGGTGAATCAATTACCATTTGTTGTGTGACAAACACTCACACTTGAAGTTCCAAAGCACCATTCTTTCCAAAGCACAAATCTTAACCTGTAAATGTTAGTCCAAAACCAAAGAAAACACAATACACAATATTTTCCTTTTAACAGTTATGACAAATGACTAACAAATTCCATAAGCAGTACCTAAAAACAATCAAGCTCTTGGAGCTGGATGCAAGCCATAAAGGGCTTTAACCACCTTATAAACTTTGTCAGGATGGTCAGGGTCTATAAAGCCTGGAGGTTGAGAAACATAGACCTCCTCATCAATAGTACCATATAGAAAGGCACTCTTCACATCCATTTGATAGACCATAAAACCCATAAAGGAAGCATAAGCAAGAAATAGCCTTATTGCTTCAATCCTGGCAACAGGAGCAAAAACCTCCTCATAATCAATCCCTTCTTCCTGAGTATAGCCTTGAGCTACAAGTCTAGCTTTGTTCTTTATCACAATACCCCTTTCATCCTTCTTGTTCCTGAATACCCACTTAGTACCAATCACTCTCATCCCCTTTGGTAGATCAACCAGAACCCAAACTTTCTGAATTTTGAATTGAAGCAGTTCTTCTTGCATTGCCTCAACCCAGCTAGATTCTTCTAAAGCCTTTAGCACATTCTTGGGTTCTATCTGAGATAGGAAACATACAAACATACACTCATGCTCATCTTCATGATGCTTTTCCTCATAAACAACACTGAGAAAGCCATGATGATCTGGATCTTGAATCTGCCTTCTAGTCTTTACTCCAGATTGTACATCTCCAATGACATTGGTAAGTGGATGATTTCTGTGAACTATTGTTTGAGGAGTAGAAGGAATATCATAGGTACTGGGCATATTGTGTAGACCAGCTCCAAAGAAATCAAAATCATCAACTTGAGGAGCAGTATTAACTGGTGAATCAATATTAGATTGACTTGGTCCAGCAGTATCAACATTTGGCTTAGCAGTACTAACTCCATTTGTACTGCTCTCAGGAATTTCTGCTTCTTTACCATTCTGTCCACTAGAGTCATCAACAATCTTCTCCTTAGCAGCATCACTTGATGATGGAACATCATCAATCTTTGAAGAAGAAGTATTTAATGGACTTTCTTCCATGATTGGCATCAAGACATATTCTTCATCAGAATCTTCATCACCTGCATGATCATTAGTATTTGTACCTGTAACAGGCACATAATTCATAGAATCTGACAGCATATCAAGATCAAACAGCCAATCAGGACCACCACCTGCAACATTAGGAATATTCTCCTGAAATTCTATGTGCAGATTCTCCTCAACATGTTTGGTGCTTTTATTGTACACCCTAAAAGCCTTACTGTGCAGAGAATAACCAACAAAGAAACCCTCATCAGATTTCCCATCAAACTTTCCTAGTTGGTCTTTGGTATTCAAGATAGTGACATGGCAACCAAAAGGTCTCATAAAGCCTAAGGCAGGGGTTCTACCTCTAAAAAGCTCATAAGGAGTCTTATTGTAAGGTTGCACTACCAGAACCCTATTCTGAACATAACAAGCAGTGCTAACTGCTTCAGCCCAAAATGAAATAGGCAACTTAGAATCTGCTAACATTGTTCTAGCAGCCTCTATTAAGGTCCTATTTTTCCTTTCAGCTACTCCATTTTGCTGGGGGGTTCTAGCCACACTAAATTCCCTCTTAATACCTTTTTCTCTGCAAAAATCATCCATAACCCTATTCTTAAATTCTGTTCCATTATCACATCTGATTATTTTGACTTTCTTATCAGCTAGGTTTTCTACCTCAACAATAAACGACTTAAGGATTTCACTAGTCTCATCCTTAGTTCTCAGAAAGAAAACCCAAGAAAACCTGGAATAATCATCAGTAATAACCAAACAATATCTTTTAAAATTCAAGCTATTCACAGAAGTAGGACCAAACAAGTCCATATGCAACATATATAAAGCTTGAGAATTTGAGTTATGAACCTTGGGCTTACAAGAGGCTCTGTGTTGTTTACCCTTAAGGCAAGAAACACAGGTTTGGTCATTTTGAAAAATCTTATTTGGTAAACCTCTTACCAATCCATTTTTAGCAATTTTGTTAATGGTTTTAAAATTAACATGACCAAGCCTTCTATGCCACAACATTGACTCTTCCAATGTGGCTTTTGCAACAAGGCAAGTAAGACCTTCTTTAGGAACAAGGTTGTTCATCTTAATACTGTATGTATTACCCTTTCTGGGGATTTTAAGCAAAACTTGATTTTCATCAGGCAGCTTGAAATCAGGAGAAAGAATAAGGCAGTCAGTATCAGTAAAAAGAACCTTATTCTTTTTATCAAATATCTGTGACACACTAAAGAGGTTGTACTTTAACTCTGGTACAAAATACACATTCTCAAAATCAAGATTACCAGTTTTTATGACACCTTTACCAGTAATCCTTCCTCCAACACCACCTCCAAAGATAGCAGGTCCTCCATCCAGAGCAATGAAGTCTGAAAGGTATGACATGTTACCAGTCATGTGCCTGGAACATCCACTATCTGAGTAGCCTCTGTCTTCTTCACCATTTGAAGGATGTTCCTGCACACAAAGTAAAGGTTTTAGTGCCTTTTGGGGACCCAAACCATCACTGGCTTGGATCTGCCTTGTGCATCAATATGAGAAAATTTATTGAAAGTCATTGATGCACCATTGGGTTTGGTAGATTTTCTAACCCAATGTGCTGAGGCCTTGACAACATTTCCCCATTTACCCTTAACAGCATTAAAATTCCTAGCAGTAGGAACTGCTTGTCTAACAGTAGAAACTGCTGACTTAACAGTACAAACTGCTGGCTTATTATATTTAACATTAGGTACCTATTTCTGATTGGTTGATGTTGTTTTCTTGTTAAAGGGTCTATGAACTGTTTATGTATGTTTTGAAAATGATTTTACACCTCAAACAGTTTGTTTGTTATTAGCCTTCTTGTTTGATCTAGCAGTTAACACTGGCTTAATCCCATATTTCACCATAACTGCTTTGGGTGTCATCTTATGATTAAGGTGGGTTAATTTGTTAGAACTGTGTTGATTTACCCTATCACTAGTGTTCCTGTACACCCTAGTTTTTCCAAATACTTTCTTCTTCCAAGGGTTTAACTCACAGTATGTAGCTAAATGATCAAAACTTCCACAAACAAAGCATACTTTTCTAATCATAACAAACTCATCATCCAATTGCTTAGATTTTGAGTGGTTCCAATTCCTCTGATTATCTTTAGAAACTGGTGATCTGTTCTTAGTTCTATACATCTCAGCATATTTGACATTTTTCCTAACTGGTTTTATGTTTTCAGTTTTAACCACCTTAGGAGCATGTTTAACTTCTACCTTAACAACATCAGGTTTAACCTTAACCTGATCATCCTCATCATCAGATGTCCAATCCTCTATGGTTGGTGCATCTGAGTTCCTACCAGAAGAAATCTTTTCCTCAGAGAGAGATTTATCACTTGCACTAACATAAGAATCCTCAGCCTTAACAAATTTAACAGGATTCTCACTAATTTTAGCACCATATCCAGGAAAATCCATATCCTTAAACTCTTCTAAACCTGTATGAGCCAAATCAATTCCTGGGGGGACAAACATTCCTCTATTTGGGGGTGCAACAGACTTGTAACCTAAACCAGATTTAGCTTTATTAAGTATTTGACTCTCTACTATTTTATGTACCCCTTTTGATGTGTACTCTAGAGTGTCAACACTTAACTTTAAATTTTCTTTTTCTTTCTTAAGTGTCTCTAGTTCATATACAAGTCCACTCATCTTGTCATCTTTCAGTTGCAAATCTCTCTTTAACACAGCTATATCATCATTAAAGTTAGACTCATTCTTTCTATAAAAATCAAGTTGTTCTTCCAAAACAGCTAGTCCTCTTTTATGATTAGACAGACTAAAATTCACTTGATTAAATTCTACTCTAAGATCATCATACTGTTTCTTAAGAGTTTTATAATCTTTTAAAGCAGAACAGGAATTTGAACATTTTTGAACAATATGTACCTCTGAGTCTGAGAAAGCCATTAATCCCAAGTTAGCTGGTTCCTGCTCTTCCTCTTCCATGAAGCTCCAATCAAATCCAGCTCCATCAACAGCCACCATTGCTTTGGAAGAACCATCTTCCACATTCACTGTTCTCCTTGTTCCTTGCTGACTCTTGAACCCTTGACCCTTGTTATTTTGCTGTCTTGGGCTCCTACATTCTCTGGCAAAGTGCCCCATCTTGTGACAATTATAGCACTCCACCTTGGACTTATCATACCCAGCAACATCTCTTCCATTGAAGGTAATCTTGTTCCCAGTTCTTTGATAATACTTCTTAGCCCTAATACTTATCAAGGCCAACTGCCACTTTAAATCCATAGCTTCCAAATCATCTTCAGCAATCTGAAGAAGGTCTTCATTGAAGATTTGAGACCCACCAGATTGTTCTGACACAAATGCATATATGGTCTCCTCAGTCAAGCTAGCAGTACTAGTTTTTACACTAGCAGCGCTAACTTTAGGGCTAGCAGTACCAACTGCTTCTTCATCTTCAGGACTGCTATTGTTGGAAGATGATAAGAATGCAGTGTTTCCAGAGCTTGAACTGATGCTTCCTCCTTTCTTCACCTTTTGTTCAACAATCTTGATATTGTTGTACAATTCATTCAGTAACATCTTTTCCAGTTATGGCTTATTGCTCCAGACGACTACATATGTGTTCCACTCAGTAGGTAGACTATTGAGAAACTTCATATTGAGATCTTCTCGAGGAATCATAATTTTCAGAACATTTAGCTGGCTGACAATCTTTTGAAGTCTATTAAAGATATGATCAAGTGATTCAGAGTTTGAGGCACTAAAGTTCTCATAACTCTGCTTAAGTAGGGTTTTCTGTGCCTTTTTGGTGGCTTCATTGCCACCAAATCTCTCCACAACTGCTTCAAAAAGTGTCTTAGCAATCTCATAGTGGCTAAAGTTTAACACTTGATCATTAGGAATTGCCATGAGTAACAAATTCCTAGCCTTCTGATCATTCTTCTTTTTGACTCTCTCATCGTTTGTGACTGGCTTAGTGTTGAGCTTTGTGGTCTTGGAACCATCCGCACGTGTTTCCTCAGAAGTAGTTGGTTTGAAGGAATCACCATTGATAATGATATCCCATAATGCATAGTCTTGCACCATGAAATATTGCTCTATTCTGAGCCGCCATAAATCGTATTCATTCTGTTTCAGCATGGGGAGTTTAGCAAGGATTGAGGTTTGAGGTGTCTCCATGTCCATCTTCTTGGTTGCAAGAGAGTAAGTACTTCTAGATCTTCTAAATCAAAGTATCAGAAACCTGGCTTTGATACTACTTGACCGGATCTAAACACATGGATTGTGTTGAAGATACTTTGAGTATATACTTAGTAGCACGCGGAATTTACTACCAAGTACTTAGAAGATTTTGTGTTTGGTGATGTATGTGTTTATATGAATGTAACAGTAAAATAATGACACACTGTTTAACCAAACGATTAGCTTCAATATATTACGAGTGATCTTGGAATATCACAAGAATTACAATAAGACCTTGAAGCTCTAATAATAATGCATGTATGTAAAACTTAACCTAGGATCTCCTTTTATAGGACAAGGAGTCCTTTACAAGTAAACTATTATACGTATCAATCTATACAAATAAGATATACATCATATCTTTTCTATATTTATCCATGCATGATTCTGTCTTTATCTAATAAACAGTACTAACTCTTCTACCAGCAGTACTAACTGACTTAGTACTGATAGTGTATTCTTGAACGATCTTCAGCAGTACTAATTTATGTATGAGCAGTACCAACTGTTAGTTTAATTCCCAACAATGGATGAAACAAGTTCTTAATGACTATGACATCCATCTAGACGACGTCCCTATTATGTGTGATAATAAAGGTGCTATTGACTTGAGCAAAAACCCCGTTCAACACTCCCATACTAAACACATCGAAATCCGTCATCACTTCCTTCGCTCACTCTTGACCAATTTTGTCTCTCCAATATGATCAAACTTTGTCTCTCTAATTCGTAATACAAAACCAAGAAATCTCACTCACTCTTCACCAATTTGCCAACATTCTTGAACTTCCGAACTATGGACAATGTTCATACACGGAAAGTTGGTCTCTCAAAGCCCTCACAAGTCACCAAATCGAGTCTGGTCCTTACAATACCCTCATTCCCACTCCATGTACGATTAAAGAGCACATTCGTCTTTCTAAAAAAGTTCATGGTTTTCTTAAAGAAAACTGTGAAATTGAGTTCCGTGAGTCTCATGAGTATGATTTAGATCCACTCAAAGTCTATGTTGATGAAATTCATCCACATCTACATAGATGGATAGAAGTCATCCGTGAAAATGTCTTCTGTCTTCCTCACAACCGTGATCAACTTCCGGCGTGTTGTGCTCATATGTTGTACTGTCTAGTCACCGAGCAACCCTACAATCTCGCTTACTTTGTGGCAAGGAGAATTGTCGGTGTCAGGGGTCGACTAAATAAGGCGATACCCTATGGCATGTTGTTGACTCGTCTATATCGTTTTGTCATGAACTCGTTCCCTCACCTCCAAAACAATCAATATCTCCTTGTTGAACCCACCATGGCTCCTCTAACTCAAAACACCTACACCTCTCTATACTGGGAATGTGCATTATCTCAAGAGAACCATGATGACAGTTCGGTATCTTGCTATGATGTTTCATCAAGTGATGATGAATGAGGGTGTGCTCAAGTCAATGGAACTATTAGAACTTTTATGATTAACTATAGTAGGGATTATCACTCTTTGTCATCTTGCATGCTTGATATTTAATCTATCACCTTGCATGAATTATTATATGTGGTATTTGGATGATAGCTTATTTTGTCCCTTATGTTTGCATGCTTATGATTATCTTGGCAAATTACATGATAATCTTTATGTGCTAGAAGTAGCTTAATATGGGACATATTAGGCAAATAAATCTTTAGTGATTTGAGGCACTATCATTTTCAGGAAATAGTTCCCCTAGAAAACATCCCTCTAGCTGCCCAGAACTAGCCTGCATAGGAAAATTCGTGACTACAGTGTCACGGTACCGTTAAATAGGCCACGGTACCGTTAAATTTAACGGTACCGTGTGGTATTTAGTGGTACTGCGCCCTTGTTTGACGAATTTTCACTGTTTCTTCTAGATCCCTGAACCTCAAACCTCAAACCTGCAAATTTTGCAAACTCACATACACCCCAAGATTCCCTTCCTACACCATAGGACACTCCCATCACCTTTAATTCAAATTTCCCAACTCTTGCCTATATAAGGCTTCACCATTGCAAGCTTATCTTGCACTTCATCTTCAACCTCACACAACTCAATCACCATGTCCTCCACACAAGGATCAACAAATCACATCTCCAAGAAACCTAGGATAACCGTAAGACCACCATCCAAACCTCTCTTTGTTGATCTAACAAAAGATGATGAAGTAACCACACCACCTTCCCAAGCCACTCCCAACTCACCATCTCCACCTAATGCACCTTCCAAAACATCCTCTACTTACACAACATCTTCATCATCTCCTCTCAACACCATGCCATCATCCATGGACTACACCATCTCACCCATCACTCCATTGGATTATGCCATGCCAACCCCATCATCAACTAACTCACCACCACCTCCTTCCCCACTCATGGGTTAACCAATCCAACCTCATCCCTTTGATTTACATAGTGCTAATTGCCTATGTTGCCTCCACAACCGCAACCTCATCTTCTCCTTGAGAGATGAGATTCATTTCATGTTCTCCTATGTGGAGCATCTCTTGACACCACCACCACCCCCAATCATGTCACCATCTCCACCACCTCCTAGTCCACAAAACTAAACTTGTTCATGTTTAGTTTTCAACAATAAACCTTAGGACCCTTTTGGAAATGAAGCTTGCCTCTAGTCATTAAGGATTTATGCTTCTTGTTGTTCTCTTTATGTGTTATGTAATCATACCTATCACCTATGTATGACATTTATTTTCATGAATGAATGGGCTTTTATGTGGTTGTTTATTTTTGGCTACTTAGCCATTTTTGTTGTTGTTTGTGGTTGGATATTTGCCATGCTTGCTACATATTAGATATTGTATACTTGTCTTCTAACCTTGTTTTGTAGCAAAAACCATTGCTCGATTCCTTGGTGTCCTCCAAACGAGGGGGAGTATACATCAAGGGGGAGCCTTAGCAACCTTTTTGCTTCGACAAAAAAGGGAAGAAATGGGAGTAAACTCATTAAAAACTTGTTAAAACTAATTTTAACCTAAAATGAGTTTATGTTTTGTCATCATCAAAAAGGGGGAGATTGTTGATGCAAATAATGTTCTAAAAACGTTATTCAAATCTTTCGATAACTTCACGTTTTGAGGATGACAAAATGTGAAAACACGTTACGTTAAAATTAACGTAAACAAGTTTTTAATCGAAAGTTCCCGTTTCTACGCAAATCACTCTAGGTATGCACAAACAAATTTACAACTTGACAAATGATCAAAGAAGTGAATTTGTGTTTTAGACATCACATTTTTATGTGACAAAACATTTCTTTCAAAAATATACTTTACAAATTATTTTTGAATAATTAAGAAATGTTTTATTGGAAAAATAAGTTCAAAAATTATAACAGCTATTTTTCCCCCCAAAATCAGCTCCAAACTTCCTCAAATAAGTTTTCACCAGAAAAGACAAAAAGATGAGCGTTTTTGTCTGGCACGGTACCACTAATTTAGTGGTACCGTGTGTGGTTTAGTGGTACCGTGTCCCTGTAACGGCCAGATTTTTTCTGCCTATAAATACCAGCCCACTTCACAGTTTTTGGGCATCCTTTTTCTCACAGAACTTTCTGAGTTCAATACCCTTATCACACTTTCTCTTCTTGATCATTTAGTTTAGTTTTTCTTTTGTTTAAGAGTGATCCAATCATCCATCCAAGTGATCCTCTTCATTCCTCTTCAAGTGCAAGAGAAGAATACAAGATATCCAAGAGGATACAAAGTGTTATAGTTGTAGTTAGAGCACTCGTAACATTTGTTACACACTTGATTGTATCATAGTATACATCAAGATCATTTTTCTTTTAAGAGTTTGTGAGGAAAGATCATTGTGATCTTATAGAGATATTGAATATCTCTTGTAGCCATTGGGCTAGTGTGTTGATCAAGAATTGATCATAGGAAGATCGGGTAGATCGAGTCTTGTGTGTTGATTGTGTGAGGTAGAAAAGGATCAAATAGATCGTGGTAGATTGGTTCTAGCTAAGATTAGCACTCGACATCTAGCTTAGTGTCGGAAATAGGATAAGCGACGTGTATGGTTTTCTCCGCCTAAAGGGAGGTTGTTGACATAGTGCTTGAAACTCTCGAGTGTGGTACTCGGGGAGTGGAGTAGGGCGAAGAAGAGCTTCGTAGCCGAACCACTATAAATTCCTTTGTCCCGGTTTGATCTTTCCATCTCTTCCTTTTACTTTTATTTAGTTACATTAGATAGTTTAGTTTAATTGATTCATATTGGTGTTGATTGATTACACATAAGATTCGAATCAAAGTTTTTCAAAGCAAAGTTATTAAGAAGATTTAAAAACCGGGAAAACTATTCAACCCCCCCCCCCTTCTAGTTTTCCACAGAAGGGTTTTATATCTGGTATAAGTATGAGAGAGACTTTCAGAGTCTTTAGCCCTGAAAGTGTTATATTCAAGTTTCAGGTCCATGATCATGTTTTCCTTGGTATCTGAGGGACCCTCAAAGCTGTGAACCATGTCAGTCCAAGTCTATTTGGCAGTTGGGCAGTTAATGACTGATTATATTATATCGTCAGGAAGACATGATATAATGATGCTTTTCAAGCGTTGGTCTTGATTGACCACCATTCTCTCATCAGAAGTCCGTTGAGCTTCAGGCATGGGTAAGCCTTCATCAGTCTTAGGGACAAAGGGATATTCATTAATGCACTTAATGTAGTAAGGTTACATTCCTGTTAAGTAGTAAAGCATGCGCTTTTCCACTTATTAAATATTCCAACTTCAAGTAGGGGAGAAGTAGTAGTATAGCTTCCTCCCTTTTTTTCGACTAGTTGAGGTACATCACCTTCAGCCATGGTAGGATCTTGAATTTAAAAATGTTTTGAACGGTTTATAAAACTTGTTTTATAAATCAAACCTGGCTCTGATACCACTTGTTGTTCCCTTTACACAGTTAAAGTTAACTACAAAGTTAATCTAACTGTGTTTCATGGTTAAGTAATGTGTTAGTATTCTTTAACAGTTATAAGAAAACGTAAAAACAAATAGACAAGATTTTTCAACGTTTAATTCTTATTAGAAATCAATTAAAGAATTATACCCAAGTGTTTGCGGAATAACACTTGGGATTGAAATGACAAGTATGGTGTAACTCCTTACTAAACTTAAGCTAAGCTTAAGTAGCAACTAAACTGAACCTACTGAGCTATTTCAGGGACTAGGTTGCTATTTGAAGGAGTAAAAGTTGTTTGTGAATGTCTAAGCATTTAGTGCAGAAACTTGTCAAACTTTTACTCCGCCTTATGATTCCTATTTATACACAAGTATTTGCAACCGTTGTGATAAAGACAAATGATGACCTAAGGTAGTTAGGATAAAACACTTACGTATTTTGTCTCTGTTACAAGAAGCTATTTTGGGTATAAGACAATGCTGCTTTATGAAGAACAATGATGACATTCTCCTGACATTTGCCTTTCAGGGAAAGTTTGACTTCAGCCTGATAAGGACTTCTCTTTATCCCTTCAAACATTTCCCGCCTTGTCCCGCTTATTCTTCAGTCTTCAGGTCTTCAGTCTTCAGTCTTGATACTTCAGTTATCATAATTGTTGAGGAGTCTTGGGGTTCAGTGAGTTATTGTCATCACTCACTGAACCCATCACCTTCTTCTTTGGCTTAGGTGCCACTCACTGAGTTCCGCCTCACTGAATGGAGAGGCTTTCTTCTTAGACTCGTCCTAAGTTTCCTGAAGGTGACTCACTGAGTAACTGTTCACTCAGTGACTTGAATGTTGTTTAAGGTTTTCTAACACTTAGGTTATTTTCTATTCAAAACCTTGTTTAAGGGACCTTGGGTACTAAGTGGACCCAACAATTCTTTTCAAGGCGTTCATTTCGTAAGCACGTGCGGGTTGCCGTATAATTTCCCAACGACCTTGTAGGACTCCGAAAGCTCGTTCAATATCTATTCTAGAACTTTTTTGAACTCTTTTAAATTTCAACGTTATTTCATTCCTTGCAACCGAAAATGTTTTGACAAATCTCTTAAATTCACTTCGAATCATTCGTCTTCCAGTATCATCTTGTGTAACATTATACAACAATACATGATTCTTGTTGTTCCTTTTACACAGTTAAAGTTAACTACAAAGTTAATCTAACTATGTTCCATGGTTAAGTAATGTGTTAGCATTCTTTGACAGTTATAAGAAAACGTAAAAAAAATATACAAGATTTTTCAACATTTAATTCTTATTAGAAATCAATCAAATAATTATACCCAAGTGTTTACGGAATAACACTTGTGATTGAAATGACAAGTATGGTGTAACTCCTTACTAATGTGACAACTCGTATTTTTAGGTCATATTTTTAACTTTAAAATTTTACTATTAATCCTCGAACAAGTTAATATTCATCCTCGTAGTTTTCACTATTCACTATTTTGCGTAAATTAAATAAGCGCTTTTACACGATTTTTGTGCGTGAACAATATCCCCGATACTCTCAACAATGGTTCCAACATATTTTTACACTTATTAAAATGTTAAAAAAATCTAGAATTATTTTACCCGGTGTTTTAAATTCATTTAACGAGTTATATTCTTAAATATATATATATTTACAATAATTAAAGTTATTACGAAACGATAATTATTTAAACACCCGATACTTATACAAAATGCATTTTTATATATATATATTTTTTGTAACTTCATTACACTTTATTTTGTTACGCTAAAATTTATTTCTAGCTAATTTAATACCTAAAACAAACTATATACAATGAATTGTTAGATATTTTGAGACAATGCATTAAATGAGGCATGGCCTTTCGTTTTTTTCTTGCTTGAACCGAACAAACAACCACACCATACTCTTGTACATTTTTTCCAAGCTATTTAATGAGCTCATTAATTAAATCAATGCACCATACTTTCATTTTATTATATAAGGAGGTGACTAGCTCATTTTTACCAGAAAAATCACCAACACTCCCTTTTTCTCTCTAGTATTCGGCCAAGATCAAAACAAGAAGAAAATCCGTTTTTTCGATTATTTCAAGCACTTTACGATCATTTACGAGCTTTACACTGACTACATATCGATTTGGAGAACCGTTGGGGATATTTTGTTCTAGATCTAGTCAAAAACTCATCATTTTCAAGTAAGCATAAAATAATTTGTATACCTTTTATTATGCATGTTTATGCCTTTATTATGTTTAAATCCTCATTTAAACACATTTAATTGCATATATCACCTATGCTCATGTTTGTAAATTTTTATGATGAAATCAAGTTATTTTTACAAGGATTTAGTCAAAGAAATAAAAAAATAGATTTTATAACCAAAACGTGGTCGTTTAAATGGATTAAAACGGATTTGTAACGAATAATATACGAGTTTTCTAATATATAATATCGATAACTATTTTCAGGAAATTATAATAGTTGATGAATGGATTTTCAAGTTAGTAAAACCAAACTTTAAAAGATAAACCGAGTCCCCGAGACCTCAAAATATATTAGTATACTTAAATACCTTCGCGGGGATAGGTAGAACTTTGAAAATTGAGCTATAACGAAGAAGTTATGACTTAACGAAGTTACCGACGAAAAATATTATTTTCACAGCTTTTCTAATAGAGAATAGTAACCAGTTTTTATTTTTAGAAATGGATTTTGGACACTTTAGGTGCGGTTTTAGATAAAATGACTTAAACGGAAGTTGTAGTGTTTTGGTTTCCTATTTTAGTCGAGTCGTAAACTTTCCAAGATATACATTTCTGAAACATTCATATCGTAATTACGATACATACTTGTTAAAAATTTCAAAAATATTATATTTTGACTATCGTTAGAAAATATGCGAAATGACGTTATTTTTACAGCTAAACTTACAAACAAACATGTACGGGTGATATAACATTTTATAAATTGCATACACGACATTATTGCACTACCTAAAACACATTATCACTTTAGGTTGCGGTTAGAGCATCGCGCATCATTTTCCGTGCACACTTGTAACGCATTACTTATTGCTTGAGGTGAGTATTCACAAACCCCTTTTTCTAACTATTTTAATCGCTTTGGGGTGGATGCATGAACTATACTTAAATTATAATGTTTACACTTAAATGAACTTAAATAACTTTTGTTTCGCTATTTATGCTTGTAAGTAAATTATACTTGAACTAAATTGATTTCTATTTTATGAACATTATTACTTGAACTCTTTGACCTTTGTTTTGAACAGTACGATATATATTTTGAACTTGTTTGACTTGATTTTGAACCCTTTGACTTATCTTGAACATTTTGACTTGATTTTGAACCCTTTGACTTATTTTGAACCTTTTGACTTGATTTTGAACCATTTGACTTATTTTGAACCTTTTGACTTGATTTTGAACCCTTTAACTATTTTGAACCCTTTTGACTCGTCTTGACCTTATAACTTGTTTTGAACTCTTGAACTTGACTTGAACTTTTGAACTTGAATCAAACTCTTGAATTTAATTAAGAACTTATGATTTGTTTTGAACTTAATGTACCGTACGTACTATGACCTAAAAGTCTCGCCGTTTTGGTGGAGCGTTCTTGACCTAAAGTCTCGCCATATGGGTGGAGCGTGCAAAGTCTCGCCATTTTGGTGGAGCGTGCAAAGTCTCCCATGTTCGGAGCGTTCTTAATTGTATATAATAGTTGTATGATGTACTGTTCGTACATTCGCATTGTTAGTCTCCTATCAATAGGTAGTATGGATAGCGCTATTAGAGGTCAGCCAACCTCTCGTTCACTATGTTACGGGACGCATATTATTTATTTTAGGGGCTTTGCCTGGCATACATTATTATATACGTGGTGCTATATTGTAAACTATTATGACCGCGTGTGCTTGACTACTAGACATACTACTTTCTATGCAATGGGTTGTGAACACATAGGTTACAAGTCTTGTATGGGCGGGACTTGCAACTGAATGGATTGACATCGCCTTTGCCTTGTGGACTTTCTCAAAAAGGTTTTCTATTATATAAAACGTGTGTGCTCACCAACTATTTTCATAGTTGACCCGTTTTCTCTCATGCATTTCAGGTGATCGTCAGTAAGCTTTTCTTCAAGGTCTTTTCATATTGAAGTTTGCACATGTCACTACTGATCATTATGTATTAAAACGCTATCTTTTGGGAACTAAACTTTATATTTTAATTGCCGATGTTGGCTAAAACAATATTGTAATGAAGTACTCTTTCCTTTAAATCTTAAATGATGGTATGTTCTATTATCTTATGCTTGTGTTCCTTTCCAGTTACACCTCGTGTCTCCGCTTTAGCGGGGTGTGACAACTAAAGTTAAGCTAAGCTTAAGTAGCAACTAAACTGAACATACTGAGCTATCTCAGGGACTAGGTTGCTATTTGGAGGGGTAAAAGTTGTTTGTGAATGTCTAAGCATTTAGTGCACAAACTTGTCAAACTCTTACTCTGCCTTATGATTCCTATTTATACATAAGTATTTGCAACCGTTGTGATAAAGCCAAATGATGACCTAAGCTAGTTAGGACAAAATACTTACGTATTTTGTCTCTGTTACAAGAAGCTATTTTGGGTATAAGACAATGATGCTTTATGAAGAACAGTGATGACACTGTCCTGATATTTCCCTTTCAGGAAAAGTTTGACTTCAGCCTGATAAGGACTTCTCCTTATCCCTTCAAACCTTTCCCGCCTTGTCCCGCCTTGTCCCGCCTATTCTTCAGTCTTCAGGTCTTCAATCTTCACTCTTGATACTTCAGTTATCATAGTTGTTGAGGAGTCTTGGGGTTCAGTGAGTTATTGTCATCACTCACTGAACCCATCACCTTCTTCTTTGGCTTAGGCGCCACTCACTGAGTTCCGCCTCACTGAATGGAGAGGCTTTCTTCTTAGACTCGTCCTAAGTTTCCTGAAGGTGACTCACTGAGTAACTGTTCACTCAGTGACTTGAATGTTGTTTAAGGTTTTCTAACACTTAGGTTATTTTCTATTCAAAACCTTGTTTAAGGGACCTTGGGTACTAAGTGGACCCAACAATTCTTTTCAAGGCGTTCATTTCGTAAGCACGTGCGAGTTGCCGTATAATTTCCCAACGACCTTGTAGGACTCCGAAAGCTCGTTCAATATCTTTTCTAGAACTTTCTTGAACTCTTTTAAATTTCAACGTTATTTCATTCCTTGCAACCGAAAATGTTTTGACAAACACGGACCATACTGGATAAATGTCGTCGGCTAAATAGTAACCTTTCTTGTATGTATGTCCGTTTACTACAAATGGACATTCTGGAGCTCTACCGGCAAGTTCATCATCAAATAATGAGGAACCATATAACACATTAAGATCATCATTTGCCCCGGGAACACCAAAATATGCATGCCAAATCCATAATTTTTGATCCTGAACCGCTTCTAACATAGATCACGTCTTTTGAATTGAGCATGTAAGGCCTTTGGACAATTTTTCCAATCCCAATGCATACAATCAATACTCCCGAGCATTCCCGGGAGTCCATGTTCTTTTTCGTGCAATGCATATATTTTTTCAACATCCGCTGAAGTGGGCTTTCTTAAATACTTTTCAACGTATAAAATATGTATGCATTTAGTAAAGTTCTCTAAACATTGTCTTGAACAACATTCACCAATTTGTATGTATTCATCAAACGCATCAGGTGCAGTGCTGTACGCCAATTGGCGGATGGCGGATGTGCACTTCAAAAGAGGACCAATACTTAAACGACCGGTAGCATCGTAACGTTGTCTAAAAAAATAAAAGTACTCGGGAAGAGGGTGAACATCATAACTTAAAATACCGTTGACTATTTTTTTAAAAAGTGTAGAACTCATACGATACCTTCGCCTAAACTTCTCTTCCGTATACTTAGGAAGAGTGTCATCGTCGCCAAAATAGTCATCGATTAAACGTTGTTCCGCCTCTTCTAATTCACGTGGTATGTATGACCTCGTCCTCTTAATAGCCGATCCCGATCCCCCGGCTTCTTGATCACACATACCTAGAAATTGTTCATACGCCCACATAACCCTGGATATATCGCTCCGGGTCGTTTTGAAAATAAACATCATAATGGTCGTAGGTGGAGGTGTTGTTGGGATTGTTTGGATTCATAGATGAAAGAAAATTGAGTATTATTGAAGTAGAAATTAAATTAGAAGAATTTGTAAAAAATGATAGAATAAGGAGGTATTTATAAAAAAAATTTAGGGATAAAAATTTGGAAAATATTGTATCTTTGGCTATATAGCCGTTTGGCAACTTTCAAAAAATCCAATCTATCCGTTTGGCAACGTTCACAAACTCAAAAAAAATAATAATAAAAAGAAAAGAAAAGAAAAGAAAAATTGGCGCTGGCTGGTGGCTACGGCGCCACCACCTTTGGCGCGAGGTCTGATACCGTGCCCGTTCTTGGGCCTCGGCTGGTATAAAAACGCAACACAAAAACGCCACGGTACCTCTATACATATAATATCTGTCTAGTTTTGTTTGTTTTTAGTTCTTGATTTTATAGAATTTAGTTTCTGATACCAATTTTTTATTCTAGGTAATTCAAGTAAACAGTTTATATATTTACAAGCTATGCCTTCTATCCTTATTATACTTTGAGTTTTATTAAATAAAAATGTAAAATCTTCTAATTTAATTATTCAAAATGACAAACAACAGTACTTAAGTAAGGAACATTGGCTGTGAAGGAAGATAGGTATCAATTACACGTAGGACTTTTTGTCTTTTCACCAAAAGTTGGTATTTTAGAATGATGCGAAAATTTAACTGGAAGAAAAGGTATTTAGTGTCTACCATTTATTAAAAACTAAACAATTTGTGACATTTTATACTTCGAATTCAATGTTGTGCCTAGTGCTGTTCACGAGCCGAGCTGAATCGAGCGAGGGTCTGCTCGAACTCGGCTCGAATTGAAACCGAGCAGCTCGGCTCGGTTCGAACTTAATGAAACGAGCAAAAAACCATTGCTCGAGCTCGCTTGGTTTAAAACCGAGCAGCTCGGCTCGGCTCGAACTCGCTTGGTTTAAAATTTAGTACAAAGACTTCGAATTATATCACGACTAAAATGATAAAATACACACTTTTGTTTAAAAACGTAACTAAAAAGATTGATGATTTCAGAAACTAGCAATTATCTTGCTTAGCAAATATAAAAAAAAAATCATGTATAAGGGTGTGTTTCAGACTTCAGGATGAGTTTATGTTTTTAGAGTTCGATTTTCGAAAGCTTAGTTTCAAAAGCTTTTGACCATTAGCTTTTATTTTAAAAGCAACTTAAAGTATCATTTGAGTTGAAATAACTAGTTTACATATAGTTTTATGTTATTTTATATTTAAAACATTCAACTATTATCTTATCGAGTATGCGTTAAAAAAAACACTAACGGATAGTGTGTACGTGTACGTCTTTGGATTTTGAATGGACTTTTAATTGGGCTAAGTGTTATTTGGGCTAAATACAAAAATGTTAATCCATAAATCTAATAGAATGATAGTTACAAGATAAATTTATATTTATATAAATACATACATATATAATATATATATAATATATTTATATATAATAAAAATATTCGAGCCGATCCGAGCCGAGCAGACATTTGCTCATGTTTGGCTCGTTTACAAACAGAACCGAGCGGAGCGGCTCGTTTACAATCGAGCGACGGATCGAGCGAGCAATTTCCGAACAACTCTCGAGCTAGAGATACCTATTTTTGAAACGTTAAAATTTTTTAATGTTGTTTAGGATCGAGCGAGCAATTTTCGAGCAATTTCCGAACAACTCTCGCAGCATGTGTTTACGGTTCGACTAGTTGATAATAGACTACTTTTTTTTCTTTTCAATATTAGTTCTCCAAAATATTTTAAATGTAATGTGATCAAACTTTATACATATAAAATAGTAATTCATTCATTTAAAAATGAAAAAATTACACGGATGGTCCCTGTGGTTTACACGGATTTCATGTTTAATCCATATTTCGTTTTAATTACGCTAGAGATACCTATTTTTGAAACGTTGCACTCTTTTAGTCCCTAATTCGGATGTCTCGTTAGTTTGACCGTTAAGTTTTTAAATTGCGAAGGTATTTGTGTCTTTTCAGGTTATTCTCTTATAATACCCACCCATATTTATTAATACGTATCCCCATTTAATATTCTCACCTACCTAGATTAAAAAACCCTAGAACACACACAAATACCCAAATTAAAAACCCTAAATCACACAAAAACTCTTTTCCAATCATGGTTTGGTGTAGGTGTGGTCGAGTATGCAAAATCAAAACTTCTTGGACAGATGCTCATCCAAGTCGTCGTTTTTACAGTTGCCCCATTGAGGTAAGATATAAAATCTGTAGTATGTGGTTTAATCAAAACCCAAAAAACTTATTCATCTTCTTTTCTTTGTACAGGGATCACGATGTGGTTGGATTGATTGGTTTGATCTTCCAATGTGTGAGCGTGCTGTTCAAATTATCCCTGGATTGTTAAGGGCTAGGAACAGGCATGAAACTGCCATTGAAGAATTGACAAGTCAACTTAGAAAGATGAAGATGTATTTGATGTTTAGTTGGTTAGGTTTTCTTAGTCTTGTGGTAATGTACATCTTGGCCTAAGTTGATATGTAAAGGTCAAGTATTGTTGTATGTAAGATGTCTTTTGGGTTAATGAATGAAGAAGATTAGATTTGGGTAATTTTGTGAGTTTGTGATATGTATTTGGTTTGTTTGACTACTAAAAAGTCAACTGTAATGATGAGAAAAAAACTAGTTTGACTACTAATAGTCAAACTTAACCATTACTAAACATATGACTGTATTTGGTTAGTGAATACATAAAGTGAATACATACTGCAATAAGTGAATACATAAAGTGAATGGATTATAGAAAACTAGGTTTGAATAGTAAAAGTCAACCTTAACTATTACTAATCATAAGCATTGTCATATACAGATATTGCAATACTGCAATACTGCAATACATAGCATGAAACCAAAAGTACATGTCATTTTCAATAACACAAAACAGACAGCATAAGGATTGTCAAATACAGGAAATTGTTATTGGAAATTACACAAATAGATCACCCTACAACTTTCTTTTTCTTCTGTGATCCTTCATTACCACCAGATGTAGCTTTCTTTTGTGTTGTTCCACTTCCATTAGCAACTTTCTTTTTCTTTGAACCTGTACCAGCAGCCTGTGTAGATGAGGTCCTTTTCCTAGCTTTTGAACCTGTACCAGCAGCCTGTGTAGATGGAGGAGTACCAGCAGCCTGTGTAGATGATACCCTTGTTGATCCAACTGGTTCCTTCATTTTTTGACCTATACAAGATCTGCTGTTGTGACCAAGGTTTCCACACTTGTTGCATGTTACAGTTTTATATGCCTTGGACAGTTTACCATCTCTAACCATTGCCTTCTCTCCTTTTGTTTTCCTTCTGTTCTTTCTTGGCCTGCCCACTTGGGTATGATGTTTAGGTGGAATGAGTTTTGAAGGAATTTGGGATTTCTTCACATTATCTTTCCATTTATACAGCCAATCTTATGACTGTATGCCTTATTCCAAGTAGCTAACCAATAACACTTATGTACCCACTCTTCTGGTATACCCATATGAATCCCATTAAGTGACATATTGTAGTTGGTTGCCACAGCATGTACACAAGGGATGCCTGTTAATTCCCATATCCTACAACTACAATCCCTATTTGCCACATTCACCACACACTGATCACCATGTGGTCCTTTGACCTCATATTCTTCCCCCCATTCCAAGCTATTGAGTAATTATTTGCTTGGTCCATATTAGCTTTCAATAGTCTAGTGGCAGTAGGGGGAGTGGGCCATCAATTTTATCTATCATAGCTAGAACATTCACAATCCTTCTAGTCAAGTACTGTCTAATGTATTCTAAGACACTGATTAAAGGTGCATCCCTAGCATCCAATATTTTCCCATTGAAGACCTCACACAAATTGTTTAACAATATATCAGATTTAGCTCTACCTGAGAAATGGGATCTGGACCAAGAATGAGCAGGAATAGCTGATAACCAGTCAAATGCATCACTGTTGAACTTTTTCAACTCCTCCATTGCAAGATCAAAATGAAATACTGTTGTTGCAGTGGCACATCTCCAAAGGTGATCTTTATATGCTTGTCCATTCCACTTGAGCTTCATATTTTCATGTATATGCCTAAGGCAAAACCTGTGCTCAGTACAAGGAAATACCTTAGCCAATGCAGGTATGATGCCCTGTATCAAATAGACAAATGCTAGAATATTAAATGAGCATTTAGATTCCCTACATAGGGACCATAGTTGAAATAAAAAGTCAAATGTTTACCTTCTGTCTATCACTTATAAAAGTGTAGTTGGATTCCCTACACAGATCTAGATCTTCACCAAGACACTCCAAAAACCAAGTCCAAGAATTGGTTGTTTCTTTCTCCACAATTGCATATGCCACTGGATATATGCCATTGTTGCCATCCAATCCAACAGCAGTCAAAAGCTGGCCAGGGTATGGACCCTTCATAAATGCACCATCAAGTCCTAACAAATCCCTTCCACATTCTTTGAAACCTTTCTTTAGTGGACCTAAACATATGTAGATCCTTTTAAAAACTCTTGTATCAGGAGCTAGTTCAGGATCTGTGTCTCTTTCAACTTCAATCCTTATAGTTGTATCAAGATTTGCCCTTCTCAACTCTAAACAGTAATCCCTCAACATTGAATATTGTTGACTGTAATCTCCCTTTACTTGATTTAGTGTTGTTGATTTAGCCCTAAAAGCTTTCATTCTAGACACATCAACCTCATATTTCTTCTGCAACTGGTCTTGAAGTGCTCTAATGGGAACTTCAGGATTTTTCTCTATTTGGTCAACGATACTGATTCGCAAAAATCAATACATATGTTTTTCCCAAAGGAAACACAAGTGAAGTATGTGTAACCCGGGTCGTTATCCCCAACGAAGGTTTGAATGGAATTTGTGAGATCGGGATTGTGATTCGTGTGATGAATAGTGGAAGCAAAGAGATTTTTGGATTTTATAAACTAAAATATGAAATATAATTTAAACAACAGTTAATTAACTAAGGCAACTATGAATTTAAAACACTTAAGGCCAAAAATGTAAAGAAAATCTAATAACGTACTTAAACCGGGAAAACCCGAGCCTAAAACGTTAAAACTTAGAAATTTAAACTCTACGGGTACAAATCTATTTTTCTTTAATTCTAATTGATAAAATAAAATTTTAGAAAAAAGATTTATATTTTTCTGATTTTTATATTTTTTATTATGAATTAAAAACTGTATTAAAAAGATAAATAGATTAAAAATACTAAATGGAAATAGAAAATTACCAAAAAATACAGAAAAGTGCTAAATAATATTCTAGTCCTAGGAAAAATAGAAGGGATGCAACAGCTTATTCGGATAAGCAATAAATAAGCAAAGTAGGGAATAAGCTATAAGGACTAGAAATGTGTTAAAAGGATTGTGGTGAAGAGATATAACGCAAAAGACCCAAGGGCACGTTTGGTTAGGCTGTGGTGTTGGTGAGTCAAGATACCAGGGTTCGAACCCTGCTCTTGGCTTTTTTTCTAACTATTTATTTTTTTGGTTTTTCTTTTAAAAACTTAAAAAGCACTTATAAATAAGCAATATTTAAAAAAGGAAGGATTTTTAAAACTCAAAATTAAGCTGAGAACAGCTTATTTGTACCCTGATCAGTAAACTAGTTTTGGAAATAAACTAAGTTAGAACAAAAAGAAACTGAATAAGCTAGGAAATAAGCTAATGGGAATTGAAATAAGATGAGGGCACCTGGGGGGCATTCTAAATAAACTATGGGATCAAAATAAGCAAATAGGGAACCTAAATAAGCCCTGAAATAAGCCAAAAAACAACAAATGTGCTGCTGATGTTCCTGAGGTGCAGGGCAAATTCAGGCCTTAAGGGCCAACTTGGAGCTTAATTATAAGCTCAAATAAGCTAATAACTGTGTTTCACTTTTTGGAATAGGGAACTACACCTAACAAACTACTAGTATACTAAAATTTAGGATCAAAACATCACATTAAAGCATTAAATTCCAACCTGGAAATCTGATGCAGGCTGCATCTTGTGGCTGTCTCACCCAAGTTGGTCAAGATCATCATCAATTCAAGTCAGACTTGCTCCACCTTTGCAAACATGACCTGAATACTCAAGAGCAATACACAAGTAGCAAAAATATTGCCTTAAAACTGCTTATCTTGTTATTAACCTCAAACTAGTTTATATGATCTAAAATCTACCAAATCAGTTGAAAACCTATTGATTAACTAGAAAATACTTAGAAACTCCATCAATAAGCTGAAATGACTTAAGAACAACTAAATCAAGGAAAAGCAATGGCACATGAACAGTGACAAACCCATTTTGACCCGTATTGACCCATAAATCAAACACTCCAATCTGGCAGACTATTTTGAGATTAAAACTGATAAGACCTAATATAAGCTTATAAACTTAAACACTAATGATCATCTAACTAAATTAAGCCTACATGAACACTTCAAAAGCATAAATAAGCAATTAAATAAGCTGAAGAAGCAGTTTGACTTATATTGACTTTATTTTGACTATTCTAGACTTTTAAAATGAAAACTGAATTAAACAACCATAAACTAACAATAAGCTGTCACAGGCTTATGTTAGCTTATTTAAACTGGAAATAGAAGCTTTTAAACTAGGAACAACAATAAATTTAAAGTACTGAATTAACTAAAAACTTGAAATTGCATTAACTAAAGGAATTGGTACAATGCTGAAATAATTAAAGACAAAAGAGCTTAAATGAACTTGAATTAAAGTTTAAAACTGAAATTGAAACTGGAAATAAGCAACAAGTAACTTCTACACTACGAATGGTCTAAAAGCAGGGACAACTCTATCTTGGTGTCTTCATTTCTTTATATGGCCATCCAAAAAGCTTGTCTAATCCTTCCTGAGCAAATCCCACCATTGAATAGCCTTAATTCAATCTCGGCCGTCCATTTATCAATTTGGCGGGAAACTTGGGATAGTGGGTAAAAACCACTTGGTCTGATAACTTGATTTGGCAACGAAGCATTAAATTATTTTGGATTGTTAGGAGAAGTATAGAGGAAGCTAGGAGGGGGTGGATGTGTCAGAGATAAGGGCGGTGATGGTGGTATGGTTTTGGCGGTAATGGTTTAGGAAGAAGGTGGATTTGACTGAGTCAAATGGTTTTAGTTAAATAAAAGGGGGATCGGGTTATTTAATGGATTGGACTTGGGTTTGGTTGTGTGTGTGGGCTGGGTTAATTATTTTAGGTAGAAATGGGTTGGCTGGATTGGGATAAGGGTTAATTTAGGATTAGGATTGGATTTAAGTTTTGAGTTTAGGGACCATACTTGCCAAATCTGAAAATTATTTTTAAGGACCAATCTTGACAACTTGATATTCTTGAAGGTTGATTTTGACATCTTGATCATAAATGTGGTCCAAACTCGTAAATTCCTTTCCCGGCTTCGGCTTTTCACAACTTTCCAATCTTGTGCTCGGTTTTTGTCCGTTTTGCCTTGTTTTCAATCCTTTTGTACCTGAAACACATAAAAACACAAACCACGAATATTTGCAATATATTTGATCTATTTGGGTGTTTTTGGTCATTTTTGTGTCTTTAATGGGTGTAAAATGATGAGTATTTACACACTCATCAATCCCCCACACTAAACTATTGCTAGTCCCTAGCAATCCGATCATATAAAGTAATGAAAGGATTAAAAGAATACCAAGCATACCCCGTTTTGATTTTTTACACAATGCCAGAAATTTAAACTTAGAAAAAAATATATAACACGCTTGATTTCCAAAAATGGTATCATGGAACGGGATTCACACAAAATGGGTGTCTCCAGGGAATTAAAATCGTCATCCTCTTTTTTATACTCCCAACTAAGCTTAAACTCAATGTGCAAATGCTTTTGTAAAATGCTAACACTACTTATATCAATAATCTATGTAAGCCGAAACTTAACTTTTCACTCCCGCATATATTCAAGTTAGGCGACTGTGCTTGATTTTCAAAATTTTGATCACAAAAATCGACGTTTTTATATAATTTGACTAATACTAGTTGAAAGATAAATTTAAATTTTACAACAAGCAAGCTTCAAAATTTATTGCATTTTGCAATATCATTCCATTTTATTTTATTTTTTCTTTTCATTTTTTCATCATCATTCATTTTTTTTATTTTTTTTTTTCATTTTCATTTTTTTTTTTTTACTTGTGCAACATAAACTAACGGAGTTTCACGGGAACCAAGACCTTACACATTTCGGAATAAAGGATCCAAGGGTCGTTACAACGGAGAGTTCCAAGACTCTAAACATTCCTGAAATGAGGATCCAAGGGTGTTAGACCAAGACCTCACACATTCCTGAATTAGAGGTCCAAGGGCCGGTGTAAGAGGGTAGCCAAGACCTAAACGCCTTCCAGAAATAAGAATCCAAGGGCCGATCTTGAACCGTAGCTTTTTAGCACATACATTTATTACTTAACTTTTACATTATTATGACATATGCTTGTTCCGAAGTTTAAATAAAGCTTTGAACTAGTATTTTTCAAAATCGTATAGAAAAATAATTTTGTGTGTTCAAATGTTGGAAAATAAGCACTTATTAAGTCAGATTAGTTATCTCCTGGGAGGAAAAACCATAGATTACTTATATAAGCTCTAAAGAAAACCAACTATTCTACGCTTAGCATTTTCATTTGCACATATCGTAAAACCTTAGTCTAAACGTTAAGGAAGCAGCCAGATCAATACTCTGGCAGAGTCGGATTCCCTTTGTTCTAACCTAATCAAGACTAAACATTTTTTTTTATTGCAATTTCTTATTTAAAAATGAAAAAAAAAAATTTGAAAATTTTGGCCAAAACGGGGGTACTAGGGCACTAGAAGGTACAAATGTGACAAAATTCGCGAGAATTCCCCCCCATACTTAGAATTGAATATTGCCCTCAATATTCAAAGTACCGGCTATTATGCCGACATTTAGAACGTAAAAAGGTAATACTAATAGCCAAGTGTGTGAAAGAAATCTCTATTTTCACAAACAGGATTAAAAAGATATCCCTAGATAATCGTTAGCAAAAGGATAGGATATTGGGCGGCTGGATTGAAAACAGGCGCGGCAATCATCACAATCCAAGGGAAACCTGAAAACAGAGCAAACAACACAAAAGAGCACAGCACAGTGGGATTCCCCCACACTTAGTGTCAGAAAAGAGAGAGAAGTCAGAAACATGGGCGTTTACCCATGCAATGCTAATGTTTTTGTTAACCGAGTCACTAGCTTGACTCGACCCCGAATTCATTGGTTCATGGGGAAGCAAGTGGAAGAGAAAATCTCCATCGGACTTTCATTCGAAATGTTTGGATAACATTGAATTTCATGAAAGTTCCACTCCGATGAGATACATCCGGCTCAAAAGAATGATAAATAGAGATGCCGGGATCAAAAATGGTGTCTTCACTCCCACACGAGTGAAGGAAAGGACAAGCAACCTTATATGTGAAGAAAGATAGAAAAACTCGAACGACATATGTGAAGTCAATATAATGGCTATCCTCAGAAGGAAATGTCACATATGTCGGAGAAAGATTGTCCTTATCAGTATCGGGATTAAAAATTGAGGTCATATCATCAAGTTTATGAATAATAGAGTCCTTGACCTCATCGTTCTCTAACTCTTCATCAAAGAGAGGATTTATTTTGCTAGAAAAGTACTCATCGTCAAATTCAAAAAGAGAATTCGAATAGACTTTGAGACTTTCATTTTGAATGTCCTCATCAGAAAGTGATTCGTCATCACTAGAGGAAAAATCATCATTGGAATTGAAAAGTGGGTTAGAGAAAATCCCGTAAAAATCATCCTCAATGTCAAGAGGATAATCATCACAAATAGACAAATCACATTCATTGTCCGATATATCCTCAGACTCACTTGGGATTGGGATAAGGTTCTCAGCACTAGACTTTATGAATTCGTCCGATTCCTTTTCAGGAATAGTGCTAATATGCTCATCCCCCATAATAAGAGAGTCCTTGGGGTCCAAAGTTGGAAAGAATGATGTGATTGCAATAGACTGAGGGACTTGAGAAATGATATCGCTCAAAGGAATAGTACTCTCCTCGTCGTCTTCATCTTCGTCATCGAGCATGGCAGCCTTATCAAATAGGAAATGCCTTTGTGCTGCTCGTTCTTCGGCGAGTAAATCTTTCATAGATTCACCATGACGATCATCTTGGGCATGTTTAACAGCCAAATCATTCAGTGTATCCCTCACATCTTGAAGTTTTTGGAATACATCTTCGAAAAACAACTCCTGGAGTTTATTCCTTTCATCTTGAATCTCTTGGAATAATTCTTGAGGAATTGGCTGAGGTTGTGCTTGAATCGTTTTACACTGTGGAGGTTGGTCATGATAAGAATAGTCATAATTGTTAAAAAGGTCATGCTCATAGACAAGCGAGTCCCTTATTTGACAATCAGAGCTATAATGCGGACCTCCACAGTACTCACAACAGTATGATTGTTGTGGTTGATTCACATAAGTACATGGATATTGGTCATAACCGAGATTTTGACTGTTACAAGAAACCTGCTCATAGACAAGCATGTTATTTGCTTGACACTCAAAACTTTGGTGAGGACCTCCACAATTAGCACAAAGATCATTTGGCACATTCTGAAACGATGTATCATTGAAGTTTTGATAACACGGTTCTTGCCAAAATGAATCCTGAGGAGGGGTACTGAAATCGTTTTGAAAATTTGGATAAGTAAATGTATCTCCGATTTCAGAAGTGCAACATGTACAAAGTCCATGAGTAAACCCACATCCTTTGCAAAAACATCGTTCACATTGTGAATCATCCCCCAACGGATCTTCACATATAAAACAATTATGCTGAGTGAGTGAAGATGGTTGGGTTTGTGGAGGGTGTTCGGAAAAACTTTGAGTATTATCGATGGAATTAAGCTTACTTTCGAGGGCTACTTCACACCAATAACAAGATGATCCTTTTGGTGCATGATTTCCACACCGCTCACACTTACACTTGGAACAACGAAGATTATCACCCACTGGACCTTTACAATGAAAACAGTGATAGCCCAGTGACGACATGAGAATTAAATATTAAGGAGGGTTAAGAAGATAGAATCAAACGGTTTAAGAGGATGAGGAAAAATATTTTTGGGGTTTTTATAATTTAACACAATATTTTTGGGATCGATTCGTCAATCGAAATCCGTTTCTCGCAAAACTACTCGCAGAGTGGCGGAGAAGCAAAGGTCCGCTCGAAAGCTGATTAAAAACCCGCCTCTTTCGGTTTGTCAATTTAATGTCAAACCATCCTTAAACCACTTGTATAGGTTGTAATTTCAAGATAATCCGAAAATGATAAACTTACGATTTGTTTTGTTGGATATTTTTATGGTATTGTAAACACTTTAGGAAAAGTGTTAATGGTGATTTTTATGATGATTTTTTGTATTTTATTTTATTTTGAAAATATTGACAAAAAGACTGAAATCCTTCACAAAGAAGGGTTTTCAAAACACGAATAGCGAAATGAGAATTAAAAATTCGCTTCAACCTTCCCCGGCAGCGGCGCCAAAAATTGATTCGTTAAAATCAACACGTATATTTTTCCCAAAGGAAACACAAGTGAAGTATGCGTAACCCGGGTCGTTATCCCCAACGAAGGTTTGAATGGAATTTGTGAGATCGGGATTGTGATTCGTGTGATGAATAGTGGAAGCAAAGAGATTTTTGGATTTTATAAACTAAAATATGAAATATAATCTAAACAACAGTTAATTAACTAAGGCAAATATGAATTTAAAACACTTAAGGCCAAAAACGTAAAGAAAATCTAATAACGTGCTTAAACCGGGAAAACCCGAGCCTAAAACGTCAAATCTTAGAAATTTAAACTCTACGGGTACAAATCTATTTTTCTTTAATTCTAATTGATAAAAGAAAATTTTTTAAAAAAGATTTATATTTTTCTGATTTTTATATTTTTTATTATGAATTAAAAACTGTATTAAAAAGATAAATAGATTAAAAATACTAAATGGAAAGGACTAGAAATGTGTTAAAAGGATTGTGGTGAAGAGATATAACGCAAAAGACCCAAGGGCACGTTTGGTTAGGCTGTGGTGTTGGTGAGTCAAGATACCAGGGTTCGAACCCTGCTCTTGGCTTTTTTTCTAACTATTTATTTTTTTGGTTTTTCTTTTAAAAACTTAAAAAACACTTATAAATAAGCAATATTTAAAAAATGAAGGATTTTTAAAACTCAAAATTAAGTTGAGAACAGCTTATTTGTACCCTGATCAGTAAACTAGTTTTGGAAATAAACTAAGTTAGAACAAAAAGAAACTGAATAAGCTAGGAAATAAGCTAATGGGAATTGAAATAAGCTGAGGGCACCTAGGGGGTATTCTAAATAAACTATGGGATCAGAATAAGCAAATAGGGAACCTAAATAAGCACTGAAATAAGCCAAAAAACAACAAATGTGCTGCTGATGTTCCTGAGGTGCAGGGCAAATTCAGGCCTTAAGGGCCAACTTGGAGCTTAATTATAAGCTCAAATAAGCTAATAACTGTGTTTCACTTTTTGGAATAGGGAACTACACCTAACAAACTACTAGTATACTGAAATTTAGGATCAAAACATCACATTAAAGCATTAAATTCCAACCTGGAAATCTGATGCAGGCTGCATCTTGTGGCTGTCTCACCCAAGTTGGTCAAGATCATCATCAATTCAAGTCAGACTTGTTACACCTTTGCAAACATGACCTGAATACTCAAGAGCAATACACAAGTAGCAAAAATATTGCCTCAAAACTGCTTATCTTGTTATTAAGCTCAAACTAGTTTATATGATCTAAAATCTACCAAATCAGTTGAAAACCTATTGATTAACTAGAAAATACTTAGAAACTCCATCAATAAGCTGAAATGACTTAAGAACAACTAAATCAAGGAAAAGCAATGGCACATGAACAGTGACAAACCCATTTTGACCCGTATTGACCCATAAACCAAACACTCCAATCTGGCAGACTATTTTGAGATTAAAACTGATAAGACCTAATATAAGCTTATAAACTTAAACACTAATGATCATCTAACTAAATTAAGCCTACATGAACACTTCAAAAGCATAAATAAGCAATTAAATAAGCTGAAGAAGCAGTTTGACTTATATTGACTTTATTTTGACTATTCTAGACTTTTAAAATGAAAACTGAATTAAACAACCATAAACTAACAATAAGCTGTCACAGGCTTATGTTAGCTTATTTAAACTGGAAATAGAAGCTTTTAAACTAGGAACAACAATAAATTTAAAGTACTGAATTAACTGAAAACTTGAAATTGCATTAACTAAAGGAATTGGTACAATGCTGAAATAATTAAAGACAAAAGAGCTTAAATGAACTTGAATTAAAGTTTAAAACTGAAATTGAAACTGGAAATAAGCAACAAGTAACTTCTACACTACGAATGGTCTAAAAGCAGGGACAACTCTATCTTGGTGTCTTCATTTCTTTATATAGCCATCCAAAAAGCTTGTCTAATCCTTCCTGAGCAAATACCACCATTGAATAGCCTTAATTCAATCTCGGCCGTCCATTTATCAATTTGGCGAGAAACTTGGGATAGTGGGTAAAAACCACTTGGTCTGATATTGGCAACGAAGCATTAAATTATTTTGGATTGTTAGGAGAAGTATAGAGGAAGCTAGGAGGGGGGTGGATGTGTCAGAGATAAGGGCGGTGATGGTGGTATGGTTTTGGCGGTAATGGTTTAGCAAGAAGGTGGATTTGACTGAGTCAAATGGTTTTAGTTAAATAAAAGGGGGATCGGGTTATTTGATGGATTGGGCTTGGGTTTGGTTGTGTGCGTGGGCTGGGTTAATTATTTTAGGTAGAAATGGGTTGGCTGGATTGGGATAAGGGTTAATTTAGGATTAGGATTGGATTTAAGTTTTGAGTTTAGGGACCATACTTTCCAAATCTGAAAATTATCTTTAAGGACCAATCTTGGCAACTTGACATTCTTGAAGGTTGATTTTGACATCTTGATCATAAATGTGGTCCAAACTCGTAAATTCCTTTCCCGGCTTCGGCTTTTCACAACTTTCCAATCTTGTGCTCGGTTTTTGTCCGTTTTACCTTGTTTTCAATCCTTTTGTACCTTGTAAGGAATTAAATATTTCATAGATTTGATGATCAAAAACAAGAAGAATGAAACATATAGAATACTAAATGATAAGCAAAATACATGGTACTGCCAGTTCAAGAAAGATACTGTTAGTGTATTTTATGGTACTGCTGGTCCAAGAGCAAGGTACTGCTAGACCAACAAGGTACTGCTGATTCACAAGCAAGGTACTGCCAGTGCAAACTCAAAGGTACTGCTAGTTCGACACAAAGGTACTGCTAGTACAACAAGGTACTGCTAGTACAAAATGAGACTGCTGCTAGTGTAACAATCTGTTGCTAGTTCAAACGAAGGTGCTGCTGAATCAATGAGTCACTCTGCTGCTACAAAGATAAGAACGAAGAAGATATTTATTTTGTATGAGTCATGTTTATACAAATATAATATCTAGATATTTTATCAAGTCATCAAGTTGAACACTCAAGATACAAGTTGTATCTTATTGACTTGACACATGTAAAAGCAAGTGGATGACTAAAGACTTATCAAGTTTGTAATGATCTCCTTATGTTATAAAAGGAAGATCATACCCCTTAGATAAAAGTGTGTCTTGGTTGTGATTGAAACAATCAACACCAAAGTGCTTCGTACTCTCAAATTACAACAACACAAAGTTGTGTTAAAATGTAAAGCACTTAAAGAGTGTGTGTGGGAACATCAGACGAGGGGTCTGATGAACATTGGACATGGGGTCTAATGTTGTTAGGTTTGTTTAGCCTCAAGGATCTTTGATCCCTGATTAGAGTGTAATCGTACTACAAATGATCAAGTAGTATTGGGGCTAATGAAATAACAAACGGTGAATTCCACAAAACCTTGTTGTGATAGTATTGTATTCTTTGTTTGAATATTCCGCCAATATTATCATCATGCTAGTAATAGACAAAATCCTATATCAAAGGCTTAACAGCCTAGAGCTTATAAACGATCACGTAGCTTGTTTTAGTAGATGTAAGTTGGTCTAAAACGAGCTTTCCACAGTTGGTATCAGAGCGGGGGGGGGGGGGGGGGGGGGGGGGGGGGGTCTGGATCTAGGAAAAGAAAAGGTTTTAGCTAAAGAAAGAAGAAAAATTCGTTTTTGCTTAATTTTTCGCAACTTTCTGCAGAGCAGTTTTGCAAAGGCTATAACTCCTTCGTTAACCGTTGGATCGGGCTGAAATTTTTGTTGAAGGTTCTTGGTATATCAAGGTAGATTCTCACCGGAGGGATCTTCAATCTGAGCCTTAGGTTGCAAGATATGCATCGTTGAAAACTGCTGCAGAAACAGTTGAGGTATGGTCGAATTTTTGGTTTTCTTTCTTGGTTTACACACACAGAAGAGAGTTGGTTCTTAAAAGATAAAAAGGCTTGTTTATCAATTTATTATTGGTGAAAAAGGTCATTTGTTGCTTATTTGAAGTTGAGGTTGAATTTTTCAAGATTGTGTTTTGTCATATCTTTGGAAGAAAAGATAACTTGTTTGTGCTTCAATAATTATGGCGATGACTTGTTAAATCTAGTTTTCATAGGTCAAGGGGAGGATGGACGAAGACCTAGTTAACTATCACTTAAAGGAGTTACTTTGTAGTGCTCAGTGTCTCATTGAAGATGAGGATTTTATCAAGAGATTTCGATCTACTTATATGGTGTTAGTATAAGTTCAAAGTCAGTTTTAGTACAAGATATATGACACAAGATTGGTTTATTCAGCTTCATCAACAAGTTGGTAATGATTGGTTTTTCTTCATCAGTCATAAAAGCCTACAGAATTGAAGATTCGAAATGGTTAACATATGGGTTTCAGGGGAAGCTTAAATGTTTAGATGTATAACCATTTATTGTATTTGTGCAACACCACAAGGGAAAGTTATTGATTCTTACTACTATTGATTAGTATTAGTTTGTAGTTGTAAAAATCATATTTGTATACTTTTTCTATTTGTTGATAACAAAAAGGGGAAGAGATGTGGTGGATAGCATAGATTAAGGGGAAGACAATATGGTTTCATTCATTGTGAGATTTAATTATCTCAATTTCTCTACTTCGTCTAGGGAAATTCGTACAAGAATGTTTTTGTTTTGTAATCATCAAATAAGGGAAGATTGTAAGGAATTAAATATTCCATAGATTTGATGATCAAAAACAAGAAGAATGAAACATATAGAATACTGAATGATAAGCAAAATACATGGTACTGCCAGTTCAAGAAAGGTACTGTTAGTGTATTTTATGGTACTGCTGGTCCAAGAGCAAGGTACTGCTAGACCAACAAGGTACTGCTGATTCACAAGCAAGGTACTGCCAGTGCAAACTCAAAGGTACTGCTAGTTCGACACAAAGGTACTGCTAGTACAACAAGGTACTGCTAGTACAAAATGAGACTGCTGCTAGTGTAACAACCTGCTGCTAGTTCAAACGAAGGTGCTGCTGAATCAATGAGTCACTCTACTGCTACAAAGATAAGAACGAAGAAGATATTTATTTTGTATGAGTCATGTTTATACAAATATAATATCTAGATATTTTATCAAGTCATCAAGTTGAACACTCAAGATACAAGTTGTATCTTATTGACTTGACACATGTAAAAGCAAGTGGATGACTAAAGACTTATCAAGTTTGTAATGATCTCCTTATGTTATAAAAGGAAGATCATACCCCTTAGATAAAAGTGTGTCTTGGTTGTGATTGAAACAATCAACACCAAAGTGCTTCGTACTCTCAAATTACAACAACACAAAGTTGTGTTAAAATGTAAAGCACTTAAAGAGTGTGTGTGGGAACATCAGACGAGGGGTCTGATGAACATTGGACATGGGGTCTAATGTTGTTAGGTTTGTTTAGCCTCAAGGATCTTTGATCCCTGATTAGAGTGTAATCGTACTACCAATGATCAAGTAGTATTGGGGCTAATGAAATAACAAACGGTGAATTCCACAAAACCTTGTTGTGATAGTATTGTATTCTTTGTTTGAATATTCCGCCAATATTATCATCATGCTAGTCATAGACAAAATCCTATATCAAAGGCTTAACAGCCTAGAGCTTATAAACGATCACGTAGCTTGTTTTAGTAGATGTAAGTTGGTCTAAAACGAGCTTTTCACATACCTGAAACACATAAAAACACAAACCACGAATATTTGCAATACATTTGATCTATGTGGGTGTTTTTGGTCATTTTTGTGTCTTTAATGGGTGTAAAATGATGAGTATTTACACACTCATCAGATACCCTTAGACATGAATTTTTAAGTGCAAGCCTTTATCTCTCTGGATTGTAGGCACTTGTGATTGGGTTCATATGTTCTAACTTCCCAAGTCTCAGAATTCCTTATCTTTGACACTAGTAAGACCCATGGACATTCATCTTCTGCTAATGGTTTGGGCCTGCCTCTACCTCCTAAACTAATACATTTCTTACTGGGCTTAACAGGATGACTAGGCCCAACTCCTTTTTTACCTTTTCCCTTTGCTGGTTTCTTTGTTGCTGCATCAAATGCAGGCTGACTAGGCCCATCACCTTGAGTTGTAAACACTGGAATTCTTCCCATACACTTTGCCCTCACCCTCCCCTTATCATTCCTTACCAACTGCAACTTTCTCCTAGTTTCAATTGAGTGTAGTCTTATTCTCTCTTTTACTTCAGCAGCACTACCAAACTTTTGACCAAAAAAGAAGAAATGCTTATGCACAATGTTGTCTGCATTCTTATTTGCCTTTTCTATTTCTTTAAGCTTTTCCTCCTAATCTTTTCAATCTCATTTTCTTCCTCATCTGAACCACTTTCAAAGTTTTCATTATTTGACTCCTCAACAGCTTCTGGTATTGGTGCATCCTCATTTTCTTCTACTGTCCCTGTGTGTCTCACCCACTCAACATCTTCATCTATATTAAAATGGTAATCATGCATATCAACATTAACTTCTTCTACATGGTTCTCTTCATCAACAAAGTAGTCACTATCATCCTCATCTGAACTAATGTCACCCTCATCTGAGTCACTATCATACTCTGTTTCATAACTTTCATCATGCTCAACCAAGTTTTCTAAAGGTTCATAGTTCTCTCCTTTCATTCACAGGAACACTTGGCCCTTCATTCTCCCTTTCATTCACAGGAACACTTGGCCCTTCATTCTCCCTTTCATTCAGATTTGCAGTAACATTACCATCAAAGGGATCAAATTCATAGTCATTGTTCAACAGTTCTTGAACAATATCTTCCACAGTCTCAGGCACAGTCTCAGGTTCACTAACATTGGGAATGTTGGGAGTGGGAGTATGAGTGTCAGAGGTAGAGGGTTTATGGTATTCTAACAACAACCTTTTTTGGGATGGGGGCCTTTTCTTGGATGGGGAGGGAGTGGGAATGGGAGTGTCAGAGGGTAACTCTTCAATCAAGACATTGCTTATAATTAGGGGGTTCAAATAAATGAGCAGTTTTGATGTCACATGTTCACAATACACCTTAATCATCTTATCATCCTTGATATACTTAGCCAAACCAAGTACATCAATATCATTTCCTAGAGCTCTTAGTCCAATTTCTAAATCAGTCCCAGGAATCAAATAATGATAGTAAATATGGTTCTTCATCATTAATGTAACCTAATTCCTCCATTACATCATTCAACTCGTGTACTGAAAACTTATCCATATCAAACCCATCCACATACGCAACTAAACCATTAACATACCTCCTTTCATCATAGTCTTTAAACTTTCCAGCATGATGTATTTTCATAGAAAACATGGTAGGGTGTCCATCTGAAAAATGCAATAAGAAAAACACAATTAGTACAACGTATTGAAGGTAATGTCAACCAAAACACCATTAATTAGCACAATAATCTGCAAAACAAATACAAAATAGGTAACTGAAGTAGTTTTTTTACCGTATTCTTTCAGAGGTGCATTGTCCTCATGCTTCTCTCGTATTCTCCAACTTTTAGAAACCATTGATTTAAAAGAGATGATCAATTTCTGGAATTTGATTCTAGGGTTTACACAATGATCGGATTATTATAATTGGGATTTGGGTTTATTGGGGTAAGTGTGATGAGAATGGGAGGGAAATGAAAAGTCAATGGGGTTGGGTAGCGCATATATATTAAATATAACCTGAAAAGACACAAATGCCCTCACAGTTTAATGACTTAACGGCTAAACTAACTGGACATCCAAATTAGGGACTAAAAGAGTGCAACGTTTCAAAAATAGGTATCTCTGGCGTAATTAAAACGAAATAGGGACTAAACATGAAATCCGTGTAAACCACAAGGACCATCCGTGTAATTTTTTCTTTCAAAATAAATGTTTGTGGGCAAGTTTAGGCATATAGCTATGGGCGAGTTTATCCACACCCTCCCATAGGGAGGGTATCCAATCATTGGATGCATCGCTGGCTTGTACGATGTGCATCGCGAGTTGTACGGTTTGACCAAATCCTCCATGATGTGACAACATAAGGAGGGTATGTATAACACATCCCATAGCTATTTATTGCAGTTTGTACTTGATTTAAGAACACCCTATAAACTTGATTGATTGTACATTTATTTTTACCAGATTCTGAGTTTAGTACAATTTAAAATAGTAGTAATATGAACAATAGAGTTGTGTTCGATTTTTGATTGCCCCGGGCGAAAATTGTAGATGAGCACTCAAATGTTAAATGAAAAGGTGTTGCCTTTGTTGTATACAGAAAAGGAACTATTTAAGTAAAAAATGTTACCTATTCATATTCAATACTCTTTCCGTCTCAAAATATATGTCATGTTTTGACTTTTTAAAATATTTTTTTTCAACTTTTACTTTAAATATATTTTTTTGTGTTATATATTACTTGATGCAAAATATATAAATGTATTACGTTTTAAATGTATTTTTATTAGTATAATTTTCATCAAATATTATATAACACAAACAAAAATATTTAATGTAAGTTGAAAAAAAAAAAAAAAAAAAAAACTTTAAAAAGCCAAAATAAGACACTTATTTTGAGACGGAGAAAGTATTGTTTAGTGCAAACTATTAATTAACCAAAAATTCTTGCAAGAAATTTGATCAAGACTAAGAAAAAAATATTTAAAATATTTCATGGCTTTTCTTTTATTTTTTTTATATAACTAAATGCGTAAATGGTATACCGTTTATACACGGAGGCAGACACATTTAACGCAGAGGGTATATACGTGCATATCTTTTGAAAATCATTAATAGTGTAGAAATATTTTGTTTTTTTTTTTCTTTTTTTTTTTGGAAAATTTTGTTAGCTTAATACAAAGTGCACATCCTTTTTAAATTTGCAACATCCTACTTAAAAATTAGGGCACACCCAGCTTAAAATTGACGAACTAACAACTCATGTAAAAAAAAATTGAATGTGCACACCCTATAACTGATGTCTGCATCTGCCACTGTTTATACACTGACATATATATATATATATATATATATATATATATATATATATATATATATATATATATATATATATATTTTTTTTTTTTTTTTTTTTTTTGAAACAGCTTAAATATATATAATCATTCATAGTGTAGAAATATTTTGCTTTTTTTTTTTCTTTTTTTTTTTTGGAAAATTTTGTTAGCTTAATACAAAGTGCTCATCCTTTTTAAATTTGCAACATCCTACTTAAAAATTAGGGCACACCCAGCTTAAAATTGACGAACTAACAACTCATGTAAAAAAACTTTGAATGTGCACACCCTATAACTGATGTCTGCATCTGCCACTGTTTATACACTAACATATATATATATATATATATATATATATATATATATATATATATATATATATATATATTTTTTTTTTTTTTTTTTTTTTTTTTTTTTATTATTTTTTTTTTTTTGAGACAGCTTAAATATATATATAAAATCTAGCAAGAAGCTAGAAAAACAAGTGCCACTGTTTATACACTAACATAAATATTAGGGCTTCAAAAAATAAAGGTCTTGAGCAGTCATCCACTTCGTTCACTTCGTCCACATTTCGGGACGGTCTTGATAAACAATGAACTTGGGTCACGGCCATAGAGCCATTTAAGCTAGTCAATAAAAATATTAGGGGCCCAAAATATCATGTCTTGATATTGATCATTCAAACCATCTAAATTTACCATGTTCTATGATTAATTTCTCTATTCTAGTTTCTATTTTCTTCCTTAAAATGTATCAAAATTAAGTGGTACAACTTTTGAAAGATCACATGAATTTCACAAGGACAAGATTTTTAATCATTTTTGTTTGATAATATGAAAAGAAAAGATCAACCAAACTTGAAAAAGAAATGAAAACCAATAAAGTTGCATCACATAACCCATTTGGTAGGGTACAACAAAAGTAGCCGATGGTACCACAAAAAGATAGTGGACCCCATCACCTAAAGATAGGACTTTTGTGAGACTAGTTGGGTCCATCGTGGTATGGAAAGAAACAAACTCACCTCATGTTTTTTGTGCTCACCATCAAATGATAAAAGTGAGTTCAACATTATACATTTATACCTATGTAAAGTTTATGTAGATCACATGTTTTTTTCATGACAAAGAAGATGACTAGATGAGTAACATGTAATTTCATGAAAAGCATGCATGTTTACCATTCTAATTTTAGTGATGAGTAATTTAATACACCGTATAAAATCAGAAATGACAAAAAAAAAAAAACCATTACAGCATAAAACGTTTTTTTTTTATTTTTTTTTTTTTTTTTTTAAGTACGTATACATGTTTTTTAAGAGAAAGAAGATGACTAAATAATAAATTCACCAAAAGCATGTGTACCATTTTAATTTTAGTCGATCACTGACGAGAAATTCAAGAAAAAAAAAACAGAAAATGACAAATAAAATTGTTACAACATGTGAAAGATTTTTCTTACGGTAAATACCACTCAATGTAGTAATGTGTATATCACATGTTTCTCTAGGAAAAAGAAGATGATTGGAAAATAACTTCATGGAAAGCACGTATCTTATTTTAATTCTAGTTGATAATCTATAATGAGTAACTCAACCCCATAATAATAATAATAATAATAATAATAATAATAATAATAATAATAATAATAATAATAATAATAAAATTGTTAAAACACAGAAACAAAATTTTTTCAGTAATTATGATATGTAAATCACATGTCTTTTTATTATATAGGAAATGACTAAATAATAACTTACCAAAAAGCATGTCTAGCTACTTCTATGATAAGGTTAGTCGATAATCATGTTTTTTTTTTTTGGAAGGCGACTTTCAATTTTTGGTTTAGAGAGTCGTACCCGCCACAAAGGCAGACCCTCATCCACCATATACCCAGACTATGTTGTCTTAACCGGGCCCATGCTGGTGTAGTGGGGATTCAACGGCTTCCGCCTGGAAACCGTACTGCCTCCACACGAGAATTCTCGCTGGAGTAACAGCCGAATGAAAACCGGGGCCGGCTCGGATTCGAGTCTCCGCAACTAATGGCTCAAAGACTCTCCTCTTCATTGCCTGATAATAACAGAGCATGTGGCACGCCCCCATGTAAGAACTTCCCGGTTGGTCACCCAACCGGTAGTGTTCACACAGGGGACTCACTTAACCCCTTAAGCCACCACCACTACACCACATGCTTGTTGTTCGATAATCATGTTTAAAATGTACAAATTAATACTAACTAATGTAATAAATTTAAGAAAAGTGAAAAGAAGGTAAATTCAACACACTTAAGAGATTTCGAATTGATTAATAAATGAAAAAAGTTCAAATTGCTACTCTTATTTTGGTGCTTATCAAAAGATAAATCCCACCATCCATCTAGTTTGATCTAATGACGGGGATTAACCTAAAATTTAATATGTAAACCTAAGTCCATTTTTTTTTACATTCATGTTTTTTTTTTTCTTCGCTTTCATACGTTTTCGTCTGTTTTCATACGTTTTCATATGTTTTCATACGTTTTCGTCTGTTTTCTTACGTTTTCATACGTTTTCGTTCGTTTTTGTAATACACCGTAAATTCCCCTGTCATTTGTAAACGATTAACAACTAGTAATTCATAATCACAGTTTAATTAACCGTTTTTACGAACTATTTTTTTTTTTTTTTTTTTTTTGCTTTCACTCAACATTATTACTAAACGGGACGTTGTATCGCAATTCACATTCTTTGTATCAAACTCATACACGTACCCCGACATTCCAATTCGGCCTATTACCTCTAACAAACAAACCGGACCCTTAATGTTACCCTTGGGCCTATGTGTCTTTCTTAGCCCACTACACAAATCTATAATTTCACTTATATGAAATTTTGTAACACAAAACCCACTCGACACACCAATGCTTGGTCATGTTAACTTGCAAATTCGACACACAACTTATATAACAAGTTTCACCATTCGAATCTCCCTTATCTTGAGAATCAAGAACAAGAAAAACATTGAAAATATTGAATCATCTGGATGAGAAACAAATGCTAAAGCTAATCGAGTTCACACAAAATCTCAAACATAACAAAGTTACCAAAAACTTATTCTAAACTAAATGCTTTATACGTATTGTTTATCATATAAGTTCACAGTTGTGTTTATACATTCTTTTTTGTTGTCTTGAATCCAACGCGACTTAGAATAACTCATTCGATCATTTCCATTATTTTTTGTCACGTTAAGATTGCTTTGGACCCAATGATTGAACACACAACACTACATATCTATTTTGTATCTTTTGCTTCCTTAACTCTTCTCACATGAAACTAAATAAACAAACTTACACATATAACACCTATAAGCTACTCTTCATTTAATGCTTTATCCACATGAGACAACATCCCCTCACATGAACCTATGAAATTATTCTTCTTGTCTCACTTTTGTCCCTATCTCAAGTTGATATAACCTCATGCATTTCGTTTCATGCATATACATTTCAACTCACTTACCAAATATTTTGAAGACTCCTCTTTGTTCCATTGCCACTGTCGAAGTGTCCAAGGAAAAACCACAAGGAGTTGTTAGTTTATACAAGTAAAAAACAAGCTTTATTCAATCTCTAGTGCCAACAAACAAGTCACAAAGTTTCTTGCCCTCCCCTTGTTCCCACAGTAACAAGTCATCTAGATCAATACAAAAACCCTTTTGTCTCTTCCCTTTGGTTGTAAGCGCCGGCCAAGCACACCAAGAACCATCATCATTAAAGCTTTCTTACACACTCAACCTTACTTACACACTCAATTCTCACGCCACAACAAAACAAACACTTGAGCACATGAACTAACTACAAATGAAACCACTTGCAACTTGCATTCCTTTGGCCTATATATATGTATACCAGAAAGAGCTCACATCATCACTCACCTCCATTCAAGCACCTCGAAGTCCAGAAATAACTCACTCAAGCTCACTCGAAATATCTTGCACATTTGGAGTTTAATTCGTGATCGAGTTCTATCATTCGAGCAAGCCAAGGAATCTTCGTTGGTCCTAACCCTCTCCTACTCGATTCTACCCACTCTTGAGGTGTTGTAAGTCTCCCTAGACTCGTTTCAAATTCATTTCGAATCATATCTCACATATTTCATTTTATGAATTATAGTCGACCGTATAAAGTTTACTCTTTAATTCCTACGTACACATTTTGATATATGGGTTCAAATCTTGTTTTATGATATCGACAAGCAGCCATAGATCACGAATAATCACTCACAAGCCTCGCATGCATTTGCTATCCACCAAAAACAAAACCCATTTCGTTTTGCATAAATCACGTACAAAACATATAACTATAATTTTCTAAGTGTTTTGAATATTAAAAACGTCCCAAACAGTCATCTTGGAGGTTGTATATTTTCGAATATTTACATATGATACACATATGTTTTTGCTTAGTTCGAACCTCGACATGACCAACTTTATTTTTCGTGTTGGAAACTTTTCGTAAAAAGCCCTATAAAGCCATTAAAAACGCTCCATTTAAACGCTACTAAAACTGGGTCCAACACTTTGTTAAATTTTATGGTTTTGCATTTTTCAAAATAAGCGACCAGGCCTACAAACCTACGTTGTATCTACGAATCCGTAAACATGATCACTCGTTATTTTTGCACCATCTCATTAACAACCTGGAAAACTACACTTTTCGTGTTCTGAGTTCTTAAAAATAAAGTCAAACCGTCACTTATTTTCGCCTATTTTGACTTGACCGAATCGCTAGTTTTAACTAAAACTCAGATTTTGAAAAACATTATATAATTCGAATTGGGATGAACAAAAGCCCAATAAGAACTTGAGTTTTACCAGCCCACTGAGCCCATACCAAATATTTTTAGACCCAAAAAAATAGCCCGAGTCCAGGCCCAAAAGTATTTTTATGCCCTCGCCTCTAAAATTCTTAACGGGCTTTTGTTTTGGCTCGTTAAGGCCCAATAATGGATTTTTAGACATTCTTGTCAAATAAGCAGTTGACTTAAGCTTTAATAAGCCTAAATAAGCTTCGGAAATTTGCGTAGAATTTTTCCACACGTTTTTATATCATTTGGACTAAAAATGCAAACATTTTCACCTAGAGGGACTTTTATTGCCAACTTCGTAAAACTAGGGTCTGGAACTGTGAAAACAGAATCATTAGGGTGGAAAACGATTTTATATTAAAGTGTAAACTCAGTTTGTCATTTGGTTTAAACTTGGATTAAAAATGTAACTTTTATAAACTAGGGACTAACGGGGTAACGCAAACACCGTTAGGGTATAAAGTGTAAAAATAGCGAAAGTTCAGGAGTAAACAGAAACATTATAATATTTTCATTCCAAATTCTCAAATTATAAAATACACCCTCAACTCTCAGTTGTCTCGTTCAAACACAAACTTATACGTTATATTTATATATAACGACTTTTAAACCACTCGACTCAACGTTTTGTCTCATCCAATTCGAGACGACGATCATTATGATTTCTAAATCATAACAACAAAATAATATTATTAATAATATTATTTCTGAACTTTAAACATATTAAGCATATCACACTCACGTCACCGATCAAATCGTCATACGATTCCTCATATCGCATTCATTATTCGTGCTGAGACGAATTCTCAAACATTATTATTATTCAGGTCGTGTGTGAAGCTATTTCCGAAATCTCAACTGAATTTACATTTCAGTGAATCCACTTTCGTCATTATTGCTATCGCATCAGGTGAGTTCGTAGCCCCTACTTTTATACGTTTTGAACTACTTTTGGGGGAGATACATGCTCAAACCATATTCAATTACTTATACAAGTACTTTAGAAACTTTCACGGATTACCGTGAGTTCATGGCCCCTACTTTTACTTGTTTTATAAACGTTTTGGGGGAGATACATGCTTAAACTACTTGCTATTATTTTTCAAGTACTCTACACTTTACATACTACTGTGAGTTCCATAGACCACTCTTTTACCTATTTTGAATTACTTTTGGGGGAAATACATGCTTGTATTTCATATAAACTTTACTAGTTTACCTTTAATATTATACTCAGTTGATAAACTACTCTACTTGTTATTGAAACGTAACTTTTATTTACGAGAACACTATAAACTTTTGCGAATCACTATGAACTTATGAATTCACATTTATACATTTTTATATCTCATGGAGAGATACCCACTATAAACATGATCACAAGTGATTTTCAACTGTATGCTATACCTGATTCACTATTGCCTAAGTTTACCTTTATTGCCATGTTCGAAGTCCCTCATATCATGAACCTTAATCACTTGCGAGTGAACGTAAATAATTGTGAATAGATCTATTTGGGACTGACAATCCCCGTTTGGGTCTGCTAGGATGAGCCACCCAAGCGCACTTTATTTAAACAAACTTATAGGTTATTGGCAAATACCTATCCCGAGGGCCTATATATTTTACATCATTCTTGATGCCAGTTAAACGTTGAGTGTCATGAGGCTTAAGGCAATAGAGCAATACTGTAGTCATGATACAGTATTGCCATTATTTTATCAAACTTGAACTTGTGTTCACTATATAGTAGAAAATCACTACTTGGCAAACTATAATTATTTATTTTGTTGACCTATTTAGGGCAACCCAACCAACTATGGGTGTATAACAACTTAACCCACCACTTACTTTATAACAAACCAACTATGGGTGTATAATATCGTAACCCATCGCTTATTTTATTAATAATTGTATCTATTACAATTATTACCTAAACTTGGAACTATTTATAATCAACTGATTTTATGCAAACTCTATGGATTCACTCACACTTTGATTTTTGACAATCAACTGGTTTAACTATAAATACTATGGTATTACTCACCCTTTGACTTCGATAATCAACTGTTTATTTACAACTGCTATGGACTCACAAACTCTTTGATTTTGGAAATCAACAGTTTTTACTTACAAACTCTATGAACTCACCAACCTTTGTGTTGACGCTTTTAGCATGTATTTATCTCAGGTCCATAATGAGCAGGGATGGCATGGAGGAGCATGGATACTTATGAAGGCTATAAATTTTATTATCATTCGAAAACCTATTTAATAAACTTTGAAACCACTGGGACATCATTTTGTAAACTCTGATATTCGAATGATAAATCTTTTAAAACGACTAAATTGGTGATCGTTTTCTACTATTCAACTGTTGTGCCATGAAGTAACACCCAATTTAAATTCCTCTGCGTATCACGAAATTGGGGGTGTTACAGTTTTCATACGTTTTCGTCCGTTTTCATCCGTTTTCTTTCGTTTTCGTCCATTTTTCATAGGTTTTAGTCCGTTTTCAGACGTGTTTTTACGCTTTCATACGTTTTAGTCCGTTTTCGTCCGTTTTCTTACGTTTTCTCCCATTTCCGTCTGTTTTCATAAGTTTTCGTCCGATATCTTACGTTTTCGTCCGTTTTCATCCGTTTTCTTTCGTTTTCGTCCATTTTTCATACGTTATCGTTCGTTTTTAGACGTGTTTTTACGCTTTCATACCTTTTTGTCCGTTTTCATACGTATTCATCCGTTTTCTTACATTTGCGTCCGTTTTCTTACGTTTTCGTTCATTTTCATACGTTTCTGAATATCACAAGTGATATTAATCACAAGTGATATTCTGAATATCACTTCTGATTTTCTTACGTTTTCGTCCGTTTTCATACGTATTCGTCCATTTTCTTACGTTTTCGTCCGTTTTCATACGTTTCTGAATATCACTTGTGATTTTGTGAATATCTATCACTTGTGATTTTCTGAATATCACTTGTGATATTCTGAATATTACTTGTGATTTTCATGTTACAAAACATTAGTTGAAAATCACTTGTGATATTCAGAAAATCACATGTGATATTCAGAAACGTATGAAAACGTCTAAAGATGACCAAAAATGGACGAAAACGTATGAAAATGTACGAAAACATAAGAAAACGGAGGAATATGTATGAAAACGGACGAAAATGTATGAAAGCGTAAAAACACGTATGAAAACCGTCGAAAACGTATGAAAAATGGACGAAAATGAAAGAAAACGGACGAAAACGTATGAAAACGAACGAAAAGTAAGAAAACGGATGAAAACGAACGAAAATGGGCGAAAACGTAAGAAACGGACGAAAACATAAGAAAGCGTAAAAACACGTTTGAAAACCAGACCTGTTAAAGCCCATTTTTGTTTCAATTTGTACAATGCTCGGCCTGTTAAAGCCGGACTTTAACAAGCCGGGCATTTTGGCGGGAAAAATGTAAGAAAGCGTAAAAATGCTCGGCGTGTTAAAGCTCATTTTTGTTAGCCTGTTTTGCCACCGGACCTAGCCCATCCCATTGTTTTTTTTAAAGATAAGTATTGAGTGGCCAGAGATTTTCAGAACTTTCATCAACGCACACACACAATTGGAAGACATGGAGATAAGAAATCAGGAACAGTTGTATATACTAACTGAGGAAAGATCGATGGCGGTGATGGTGCGAATGGCCGATGGTGAGTTGGATTTAGGTTTCAATATAAACCAACACAAAGTACTAAATAGTATTTAACTAAGCTATGTGATTTTGCAGGTATCCAAGTGCCTATGGGGTTTGTGGTTAGAAGAAAAGAGAGCACTATTGATGAAGCACAAGTGATAACTTTTTTGGCAAAATAGGTAAATTTTGCTTGATTTTAGTTTTGTACAACAAGAAGTTTTTAGGTTTATTGTTGGTTGAATGTATATTTGTTTATGGATTTGAAATTTGTGGGTTTTTGTTTTGATTGGTTTAGGGTTGAGGGCTTAGTGCGTTTTTGTTAAAATCATTAACCGATATAGTGAGTGATGAGAGTTATGTTTAATTTGTCATTGAATTAACCTCAGCTTTATTAGGTTTTGTTGTGTTTGACTTCACTACTCTTATTCTGTGAAAGTAAGAAGGTGTCTGAGTGTGGGGTGTTTTGGATTGGTTATTTGTATATGTTTGGTTATTTAAATTGCGTATCTGTTACATGTGTTATTTGTATATTTGGTTATTTAAATTGTGTTAGGCTTTGATTTTCTGGGGGTTGTATATTTGGTTATTTAAGTCGAGGTTCCTATAATATGTTTCATCAGACAATTATTATATACATCATCATTGACTACAATAGAGTTTTTAACTGTCCATCATCATTGTAGTCGTGTTTCGATGGCATGATATGTATATATGTTGCGTGCATCGTGGCATATGGTTAATCAAGTTGACAAGTTATTTTATGGTCCAGGTACATATGCTTTTTGGTGCAACTTGCTGCAACATATAAGAAATATTGTCAACAAATCGCGGGTAGCAAATGCGGACCTAATGTTGTTGCTCATAAACAACATGTATTCTGGCTGAAGTGGGGGCTGACACGGGTGCGTTTGGATGCTAAAATGGGGCCAGCTGTGGCTGCTTTTGGGGGCTGAAATGTGGATCGGTTAGGGTCATGAAATGGGGCTGAAATGGGTGTGTATGGACTATGGAGGATGAAGTAGGGCAAAAATGAGACAGTTTCGCAGCTCAAATGGGTGTGGGATTCGGGTCTGAAATGGTGCGTGCAAAGGGTGCGTCTAGGTGCTGAAATGAAGGCTGAAGTCTGTGCGTTTTGGGGGGGGGGGGCTGAAATGGGGGCTGGAGTTGGTGCATTTGGGGGCTGAAATGAGTGACTTTTTCTGATGATATGTGGCTGAAATTTAGGTGTTTGGGGGCTGAAATGGGTGACTTTGTGTGATGATAGAGTGACCTTGAGTTACTACTGATGTGGATGATAAAAATGCCCAACCTGTTAGTGGACGTAATACGTTTACCCTTTTCTTATGATTTAGAATTATTGCTGATGTAGTGCTAGTCGTTATTTGTGTTGCCAAAACTTTTATATTTTCTAATTTTGTAGGTACGGTAGACCCACTCCAAAATGTATCTGCTGCTTCGCGTCAGATCACGCAGCTGCAAACTGTAGCAGCAGGTAAGCCATGTTGCAGATCAATAACTCTTGAATTCATGTAGGATGAATTGTAATTCTATTATTCCTGTTAAACATTATTGAACTTGCAGATCTTCTTCATATTAATGGACTTAAGGACGGATGCAGAAGTGAAAAGGATGGTTACCATTAGGCCAGTGATGTCGTGCATACGGCGTGCGATCAATTGGGCTTAATATATTCTGAGTTGCGAACAATGCATCAGAAGGATGCTGAGAGCAGTAAGATTGTCGAGATATGTGAAAGGTAAATTTTAGTGTAATCTGTGATAATTTATTATAACGGCACCTTATTTGCTTATGTTTGAATTTTTACATGGTCTGTTTGCATATAACTGCTTATTGGTACTCAATTTGGAACTGCAGATTTTTGTGGGAGAGATTTAATTAGTGATTAGTCCACAAGATTGTTAGATTAGATTTCTGTGGGAGAGATTTAATTAGTGATTAGTATATATGTGATTCAGGTACCTTTTTTTCCTTCCATTTTTTAAAGCCACACGTCTTTTGGTTGTTAGATTAGATCACATATTTTGCTTTAGTTTGTTAAACGGGGTTAATTTTCATAGGTTACTAGAGGAAAATGGAATTGAGTTGTTTGTTGTATCGGGTCAAGACCCGCTTCTCACATCAACGCGCGTTGTTTTGCAGGTTCATTTACTCAGTCCAATAATTTTATCATATTATGTTAATGCTAATTTGTTGTGTATTAATTAGGTTTTATTTATAGATTTTGTATATGGGTTTATGGGGATTTATAATAATGTTTGTTCACTACAGACACAATGCACGGGAATAGCCTCCCAACCTCGCGTACGTATATACGGGCAGCCTCTACTTTACTTTCGGGTACGTCTCCGTTTGTTGTGAACTACCGTTTTGGCTCTTTGTTAACTACATGCTGTTGGCATCGTTCAAATAACAGCAAATGAGCATAACACGTCTGCTGTTTGCAAGAGCAGATGTCACCAACCGTGCACAGGTTGCTACTAATATCAACATACTTACGTTTTAAAACTTTGATATATTCTCGGTCGCCTCCTAATTAAACATTTTATGTTATCGTCGCTTTAGGTAACCCTGATTCGCACACATGCCTCCCAGCGACAGACGCTGCAACGATAGTGAAAACAGCAGCTTCGCCCCAATATGTTTCAGATATCCTTTGGATGAAGTTGGCATCTACAATATAAGTCGTTGACATCAATGTGGACTTTATAGCAGCCGGGTTCCAATCCGGATGCCTAGCCATGAGCAATACAGCCGCCTCACTAAAATGGGGGTAATCTGCAATCAGAGAGCATTGCATTGACATAAAGGATGTATTTACCGATTCACATTTCACTGTCATGCTTATTTTTTGTTTTCTGCGAAAGTAAGTCTTTTGTTTTTTTTTTCAGGTTCACTTTGTACTTTTTGCGGATGGCATCTACAATATAAGCCGTTGTAATCAACGCGGACTTTATAGCAGCCGAGTTCCAATCCAGATGATCCGGTTGCGAGGTATGCACTACCCCCTCCGCCACGTACATTAAGCGAGGCATGTACTACCCCCTCCGCCACGCACAATGAAATTTTTAATGTTGCAGTGGTAAAGATTATACACTCTATTTGTGCTTCTAGGTATTATCACAGTATTGTACATAGTAAAGTTAAATAATTGGAAGTACGACAGATTGGAAATTTCAAAGACTTATTGGAGGTCTCAGCGTTTCATAACACAAGTAGTTCAATTTTAATACAGTGTACTCGACGTTTGTTTAAGACGCTCACTGAAATTTTATATGAACTGATACACTTTATCTATGTATTTCTAATGTATAGTACAACGTAATGGACTGATACAACGTAATGGGCGTATATTCCAGGTCATATGAGTTAATATATTTTGTTTATATATGTTAGAATGTTTCTAATTAGCTTAATTAGCTATACTTCTAACAACCCTTTTGATGCCCTATTATACGATCTATCTTGGATATTAAATTGTGATATTGTTGCAGATTGTTTTTATGATTGTTGCTTTTTATTGCGTGCAAGTTTTGGTTGGCACCATAAATTTTTTTGATGACTATGTTGTCTTATGTTTAGTTGCATCTTAAAAAAAATACCATACAATAAAAGTGCAACCGATTATTTTCTGGTATTTCTTATAGTATAAACCGCAGTGACAAATTTGAATGCATTTCCAAACATCCCCTTTTAGTAAAAAACCGCCCCGCCGCATACCTTTAATAAACAACATTATAAATTAAATACAACGAAAAAAAACCCCGCCAGGCCTCAACGCGGCCAGCCGCCACCATATTTGTTCCGAATCAAATAGAATCAAATCTGGTATCTGGCATAACCTATTAATGATATATGAGGCCCATCTACTTTATAGTGAGGTTTTACCTTAAATAAATGTCACCCATTTTAGGTTTGATAATTGATAGTGATGCAAATGTCCAATTCTTTCTTTTAGGAAAGTAAGTCACCAAACCAGTTTTCTATCAAGGTATCTGTAGTTTTATTTTGGGGACGTACCTATCTTAGAGCTACATTATATGAACTATGAAGAATACGATTTTGCTAACGATAATTCGTAAGAGTTGTAGTTAAGAGAAATATATTAGTACATAATCAACACTGAATGATCCACTTTAAGAAAAAGTTGATACACATTCAACGCTTGAGTCTGATTGAATAAATAATTTCCTACGAACATTTGCAATAAAAGTTTATTTTTCAACTAAAACTTTAAGCTTGTCGTTAATAACAACTTAAGATATAGAGTTACATTGGATCACTTATTTCGAGGTTGCTACATTTTGGGTTTTAGTATATATCTATAATTCAACCAACTGGGCTAGCTCAGTTGGCTACCAAGATTCCTTAGGGGCTTGGGGAGGGGAAGTTTGGCTAGGGGAGGTCTCAAGTTCGAGTCCCACCCGGGACTTTTACCCTTTCAAGCGGTAAAAAGGAGGAAGAGGCGGGTTCAGAGACGCATACTGCCCAATTAGATGTCACTGCTGAAACTGAACCACTAACAACTAACAAGCCGTTCTAAAAAAAATATATATATATATACTATCAAATTCAACGAAAGATTATCAATTAAGCCCAATTTAGTTAGGTGTAATTTTTTAGCCTGTTAGCCCAACAATATAAGTCCCCCATCTAATATTTAAAATACTATCCAATAATGTCCACCATCTACTTTAAGGATAGTATCCATAAAGTATGTTAAAAAAAAAACCTTTATTTGGTCAAGCGAGTTTGCTTATAATAGTGCAGTTCATAGTTCAACGGGGTTATCATCATTTGAGGCTGTTTACAAGACTTAACTTAGGCAAGTGGTGGATTTGGTTGATTTACCGGGCAAGAAGAATGTTCAAGTAAACAAGATAGTGGAAGGAAGATGTTCAAGCTACGCATGAAGTTGTTCGAGCCAAAATTGATAAATCAAATGATAAGTACAAGGTTGCTGTTCATAAGCATCGTCGAGTCAAGTTGTTCAAGGAAGGAGGCATGGTGATGGTGTTTCTTCAAAAAGAGCATTTTCCGGTTGGTACTTATAGCAAGCTATAACAAAAGAAGTATGGGGCATACAAGGTGCTTCGGAAGATTAATGATAATGCTTATGTGGTAGATTTTCCAAATACTATGAGTATTTTGAAGGCTTTCAATGTGTCGGATATTTATGAGTTTCACCCTAAGGATGTGATTGAGAGTGAGAACTCGATGACGAGTTCTTCTCTAGGGGGGGGGGGGGGGGGGGGGATGATGGGTACAAGATCAAGGAGTTATCGGAAGAGTATTGGGACATGGCAAGGAAGCTCGAAAGAAGAAAACGTAGGTTGTTTTGTCTACGGCGTACAACTAAGACATTTTCTATGCCGTATATGCTATGTCTCAATTTTAATTGTTTTCTTAGCTTGTTAATGCCATAGAAGGATTCCCTTCCCTACGCCATAGAGGCATCGAGAACAGATTTCCTAATGTTAGTTTAAGTCCTTTTTTACGTGTCTTAATTACTTTTTGCTCAAGTTTTGTTTTCCTATGAATATAGTGTTTGGGTTCATTGTTTAGACATTTAATAATCAATTAATTCTTGACTCTAAGTCCTTTAAATACGTTGGGATTTGTTTAACCTTTGTTAGGGTTTGTGTTCACGCTTTCGTTCTACGTCAATTTCAAGGAAATGAATTGAAGTAATGTGAGTACAAGATCGAGGAGTGAGCGGAAGAGTATTGGGACATGGCAAGGAAGCTCGAAAGAAGAAAACGTAGGTTGTTTTGTCTACGGCGTACAACTAAGACATTTTCTACGCCGTATATGCTATGTCTCAATTTTAATTGTTTTCTTAGCTTGTTTACGCCATAGAAGGATTCCCTTCCCTACGCCGTAGAGGCATCGAGAACAGATTTCCTAATGTTAGTTTAAGTCGTTTTTGACGTGTCTTAATTACTTTTTGCTCAAGTTTTGTTTTCCTATGAATATAGTGTTTGGGTTCATTGTTTAGACATTTAATAATCAATTAATTCTTGACTCTAAGTCCTTTAAATACTTTGGGATTTGTTTAACCTTTGTTAGGGTTTGTGTTCACGCTTTCGTTCTACGTCAATTTCAAGGAAATGAATTGAAGCTATGTGAAACCATCAAAAGTATGGAGAGAATCAAATCCACCACCAAAGACACATGAACAGCAACAACGCCATGTAAACGGCATATTATCATAAATAGGGCGTGTTGGGTCAATCTGTCGACACTTCTATTTGTCCATTTTTTTCGTGGATGGTTAATGTTTAAATATGACTATAAAACCATACTACTAAAACAACAGTGCAATTCTATTCCTAAAACATGATTTAGGACGTCGTAAGCATTTGAATACATGTTTAACCCGGTGGTAGCTGCATTTTTACACGATTACGAACAATAAAACCAAAGCAAAATTAGCTCAAATTTAGATCACGAAACCTATATTTTAGGGCACATATACATATAGAATCAATCCTGCTATATCAATAGAACGCGGTTATAACATTCAAATCACGCAGGAACTATAAATTATTTCATGGGCCGGGCTTGTAGAAGTTCGATAAAGAAAAAAGGAAGGTTGTTAAAGCCGGCCCAGCTCAACATAAGAATGAATTTGAATAGATTTATAATGTAAGACGATCAAGAAACCAAAAGTCTATATATAGACCTATATTGTTTTGCATTATATCCATATAACTCATCATAATCAATAATATTCTATCGACACAAATATATTACCTAAGAAATCAAAAGATCGATCAGCTAGGCTTCTTCTAGGATATGGAGAAAACGATGAATGGTACAGACATTATTAGCAACGTCGTAACTGAACGTTTGAAGGAGCACATCACCCATGAGCTCAATGGTACAAACATTATGCTAGTGATCCAGAAGCAATTGTTTCCAGCTGATCTGGGACAAAACCAAAACAGTTATCCATGCCGATTAACCAACTGCAAACACATGATTTCCTAACGCCTGATGCGAAAGCAAGTCTGGTCGACCAGCGGCATGATTTTTTTGTACCATTGTTGGGGCCAACGCTTCAGATGTATGAGCAACCAATGAGGTTGGCAAGGTGGAATCTAAATACGATATCAACTCTTGTTTTAAGGACTGGTTGGAACAACTTTGTCAATGAGAACAAGAATGATCTGAAACTAGGGGCAATGATTCAAGTTTGGTCGTTTCGCATGGAGGATCAAGATAAGCTGTGCTTAGCTATTGCAGTTGTTGAGAGAGCTGATTAGACTATTGCTTTTAAATGCTGTGAATCTGCTTATTGTTACTTTTTTTTTTTTAATTAGTTGTTTTGTAGTTTAATGCATGCGATCTCAAATATCCCCTTTAGTTACTGGTTGAACTTGTTATATTTTGAATAAAAAGTTATTGTTTTCCTTTTTCGAATTTCTGAGTAATAGATTAATAGTACATGTAAAAAAAAACTAATTTCACACTTACCTTTTGTTGTTATGGGCAAAGCTAGTATTGTGTAATTTTTCTTTTTGAAAAGCAACTATACTGTGGATTAGTCGGCCAAAAGGTCGGACACAATGGTGTTTGATGAAATAAAAATGTGATTGTATTCACCTTTTGTTTGTTGACAATTGATATTGGTTACAAAAATAAGTCTAATAGTTGAGATCACGAAGCCAGATCGATTTCTAATACATGCAATGTTGGTATGGCCAGTGGCTAGCTCTAGAAGGACAATTGCGAGTTGACAAGGAAAGTGAAGTTGTCAATTCAACTTTACAACTTCAAAATCGACATCTCAAGCCACTGAGAGTCGAGTCATGGTTCCATTGGAAGTGTGGCTGGAAGTCGGCCCTTGATCGAAGGACTTGGGCTGTTTTGTTATGTTGATAAGCTGTTTTTACAAAAAAAGTACAAGATAAAACAGTTTTTTAAGATATGATGATTTAACTTTGAAGCAGTGGGTTATTCATTTAGAGTTTTCACTCTTCGAAACAAAAGTTGATCTAATAGAAGAGAGTTAATATTGTTGTTTTTACTTTTTACTTATATGCCAAGGTAGATTGAAATTACTAAGACTATGAGAAGTGAAGCAAGATATATTCGGGTCACTGGATATGAGTAATTAGACACAACATGTTGAACATGACAGTTGCTGGTAGCCTTGAAAGCGATCCATAGTCTGTGTAGCCGCAATTCAGCTGAATTCCACACGTCTCGCGCAAAACTCCAGTGTATGCTGGTATCATCACGGCAAATATTCAAGCGCAAGTCCAGAATCTGGTGTGAAGATGTGCAGCTCGAGGAAAAATACTTGTGGCTCAGCCTAAAACTTTCTAGTATAGTTTGGTTTTTTGTTGTCCATTTTCTTCCTGGTCGTTGTGAATGCAGGAGTTGAGTTCACAGTCTTGTAATTGTTAGAACTTAGAAGTGCCGGATAGCTGTTTCTCTTGACTTTAACCAAAAAAACCATCCACTATCTGCCTGAAACAACCTTATTCCTTCTGAAGGCTATGATAAAACAGTTTTTTAAGATATGCTTCATTATAAAATAGTACTAGATTTTTTATGTAATATTTCAAATAATTTCAGGTTCATTAACAAGAGTAGACGAGGGAAGAGGTATCGGCTTATACTAACAAGTGATCTAATAAACCTGAAAATATTCGCTATTTCATCCAACCATAATACACCGAAAGTTACAATAGTTGGAACTTGAAGTAATACTCTTAAGCATAGCCTTGACGGTTAATGATTAAACTCCCCTATCATTTTAATCAAACTATTCGGTCTAATTCTAAATGTAGCATTACAAGTCCATGTATAATAGTGAATACTTACATTATTTAGTTCCCAAACAATGTTCTTACATGAAAGAGATGCACATGTTTGTTTCCAGGTCAAACAATTAGGTTCCCATTGTATCGTTTCATGATAAACCTGAGGTCATTAGTGGTAAGTCCTAATATTGCTTACAAACATACCAGAATGTATTAATAGACAAACGCTAAAGAATTCAAATCAACTAAGGTTTCTCAAGCATGTTAAAAAAAAGGGGCTACAGATTAAATATAAAGACCATGTTTCCTCATATTTGCTTCAAACTATGGAATCGCCTGTTGAGCCATGTTACTATGTTAGTAATGTGTAAGCCTTTTTATACAGTAAGATATTTAGCTGTAGAACAAAGCTAGCCGAACCATTCTATGCAAATCCTCAACAGAAGTATTAATGCAACAACTGATGAGACATTCAAGAAGAAACGTAGAACCAGAAGATCATCTAACCCACCGCAAGAATGCAACAACTATTATGAAAGTAAGGATCATGCCTGCATATTTGATTCTTTGATCAACTCGATTTCGCCTCTCAATCACCCTTAATATCGTATTCGATAGCCCCAATGTGTTGAGCACATCCAATGCTTTCCTTTGAGCTCCCTGCAGAAGGCAAAAAAAACATGAAAGATGTTAATAGAACGAGACCACATTCTTGATCTTTTAACAACTTTTTTGTCAACAAGAATTGTCATAAAAGAAGCAAGCAGTGACAATGATAGTCAACAAATGAGAGGAATTTAATAAGCATGCAAGATGATATAAGCACAGCAATTGGCTGAAAGGCCCGAGGAATGATTTATACGTAATTAGGAGAGGACAAATGGAGGAGAAACTTTAGACACTTAAAGGAGAAAAGAAAAAGGAAAGAGAAGATAGTTAATATTTGGGACTGATCTCAATCTTCATAAAAGGATTGCACTCTAAGAAGTGATGACTGCGTGAAGAACTGTACAAAGATGCTACTCTGATTTAAGTTCCCAATAACTCATTTCAATTACTCACTGGCCCCCACCCACATTAAGCCCAGGATGGTGAAAAGCAAGTATATATATTATTAGTCTTGTGGGCCGGTCAGCATTGCTGGTTATCAACGTTTTGCAATAAATGTTATTAGTCTATCCATGACACTATATTCTTTGCAATTACTTCATTTAGGGCTTGGGGGACATTCACATGCAGAAAGGCATATGTTGCTGTTCAAGTTGTCATACATGGATTTGTAAGAACCTTCCTGCTCTAAGTAGTAGACCTATACACGCATGGAAATGCAGACAGCAACAACAGGTTATAGGGAGCATACACAGGTGTTATTATAGTGAGAAGTAGTAACTTTAGCATTCGTCTCAAAAGATTATAGGTTGAACAAAAATAATATTCAGCCAATTGTTGTGCAAGACAAAACAGGTTATATCATTATATATTAAAGAAACATAGATTAAGCTGTCATCTGTCATATATCGAATCTGGATCCTAGTTTTAAGATTATACAGCAGTAGCAACTAACAAGCCACCATCGCAAAACTGTCTCCAAATTTATTGCGCTATAATTTCTAGTAAATATTATATCTTCCTCTATATGAATTAAAATAGTACTTCGCATATATCTTAAGACACTGTGCTACACACAGTGCAACCTGTAAGTACCAAATTGCAAATTATATCTCAAATTCTCAACTGCAAAGCATTGAAGAACAGGGGACAGAACAACCGTTCTAATCAATATAGCAATGTACAAAGAGTGACAGGAGTTTGTGTCATATCATATCCCGAATCCATAATTCATACTACAGTAATTATTTAATAAATCATCACTAGAACTAGGGTCGGGTTAAAATTAATGTGCCAGGATATTCTGAGCTTGGTTGGAGAAAAAGACATTTCTAACTCTATAGAAAAAGACATTATATATAGTTGAATCAGTTATAAGCTATAGTTTCTTAGTGTATAAGCATCCAGTTATTGCATTTCAGAGTGACTCACAGACTCGGTATGCTCATTTAAATGCCAACACAGGACATTTACCTTTAAACGATCCCTCTGTTCAGAATATTTAGCAAGGATGGCTGTTCCAGTTGCAGTTGCCTCTTCCAACATTCGAGAAGAGTTACGTGCAGATTGCATTGCTTGTGCTTCCTCATCAAAAATCCTCATAACATGTGAAGATTCCCCATTCTAAACCACAGTCAAAACAGCTGGTAATCAGAAACGCAATGAACATCATTAACTTAAAAATCAAACAATTAGGCTAATATACATACAGCTCGATTAAGCAATTCAGCTCTCTCTTGAGCTTCTTGCATCTTTTTCTGCCGCCGTTGAAAATACCTATCTAAACCTTCCCTCTGCGAATCAGCTTCTTCCACTATTTGCTCCACTTTTCTGCCACATTAAACATCATTCAAACATTCCACCTAATACCAACCCGAACTCATATTTATCATCTTACTTCATATAAAAACTGAATCAAACCACCAACAGCTTACAAATTCGTCAACATCTATCTCTAACATCACCTTCATTTCAGTGTCAAGTTCAATTTTCAGTTAATAGATACAGAATTACCACCTGAATTACTAATCCTGTTATTATGGCATACATACACAATCCTATACTCCTATAATCCATAGCTAAAATTCTATATTGAGCTTAAATTCGACCGAACACAACAAAATGTTGGTTTATATTCGATTGACAAATATACAATGTCACCGCCTGATCAATAAACCAGTACTTTGAGGCACAAGTACACAATCCTATCTTCCTTTGATCCTATACAAAAACTTTAATTCAATCATAACGGATAAAACTTTCACTTATAATACAGATGACAGATATATAATCACTAATCAGTATTTGATCACATAAGCTATATGTTATGGCACATGTATACACAATCCTGTTATCCTATACAATCAGTGATCATTCTGCATCATAAGTTTTAAACTGAGCTCATATATATATCATCTCACTTCATATGAAAACCGCATCAAACCACCAACAGCTTACAAATTCGTCAACAATCTATATCTAACTAACATCACCTTCATTTCAATGTCAAGTTCAATTTTGCAGTTAATAGATACAGAATTACCACCTGAATTACTAATCCTGTTATTATGGCATACATACACGATCCTATATTCCTATAATCCATAGCTAAAATTCTATATTGAGCTTAAATTCGACTGAACACAGCAAAATGTTGGTTTATATTCGACTGATAAATATACAATATCACCGCCTGATCAATAAACCAGTATTTTGAGGCACATGTACACAATCTATACAAAAAATTTTAGTTCGATCATAACGGATTCACTTATAATACAGATGAAAGATATATAATCAGTATTTGATCACTTAAGCTATACGTTATGGCACATATATACATACAATCCTATTATCCTATACAATCAGTGATCATTCTAATTTCTACATCATAATTAGCATTCGAACCACAGACAGATATATACAATCACAAACTATAAAACTGAATTCAAATGAACTTAAATTATATCAAAAACAATGAACCGTATATTAATCATTCAGATCACAGATATAATTCTATCAAAACTACTAATCAACCGTTAAGTATAATATAAGGTCACATATGTTAACAGTAAAACTGAATTTAAATGAGCTTAATTCTATCAAATACAATAAAACATTTAACTAACATTCAGATCATATTAGAGATATCAACAATTATAAACAATAAAATTGCATTTAAACTGAATTAAAACAAGCGTAAATTCAGATTACCAATCCTATTATCCTATGGGTATGTTTGGCGAAACATAGTTGTAGCTGTAATTATAAAGTGTAAAATGACGTAAAAAGACATATACATAAAAATTCTTTAAATAAATAAAAGGGGCATATATGTAATTTGAGAGCCAAAACGCTAGCGGCTAGATCTAAATGAAGCGTTTTAAATGAGAGCGGTTATAAATCAGAATTAAATAATAAACCCTAGGAAGGAATGATATGATATGATACCGTTTCCAGAGGTCACGTTGAGGTTTAGAGGCAACGGATCGATAGAGTGAGTCCATATCTTTACATAGTGTTTGGACATGAGATAAATTTGTACGGATGGAGGTTGCTAAGTCTGGTGATGATGAATCGTTGGATTCCACAAGGGATAAGTCTTGTTTGGTTTTGAGTAGTATGTGTCGTGATGTTTGGTACAGTTCTGATAGTGTCGCTCCTTTTCCGACTCCTTGTTGTTGTTGTTGTGTCGTCATTGGAAGACGATGAAGAAAGGTTGGGGAATGAGTTTTGAATGAGGGGGTGTTTGGATTTACATATTTATGAGCTTTAGGAGCTGGGCGGGTGTGTTTGTCGAAATGGGCCGGAAGCTGGATATTATATTTTGAGTAAATTGTAAAAATTCCTTTGGCCAAATTGCACGTTTCGTCCTTTTGGTTTATTAAGTGCAACGATCGTCTTTATTTTGCACTGTTACATGCATTTTTAGTCTTTCAACAGTAAAATTTAGCAAACCACAAGGACAATTTTTGCAATGATAGAGGACCAAAAATGCACGTAACAGTGCAAAATAAGGACGATCTTTGCACTTTATGAACCACAAGGACGAAACGTTCAATTTGGCCAAACCACAAGGACGATTTTTGCAATTTACTCTTATATTTTTATAAATTTGTTTGATGAATTATGTGAGTTGAATCTTATTAATGTAAAATCGAATACATAAAATTAACTCTACTTTATTTCAAAATGTATTTAAGTAATTTGACTAATTATAAGCTTCTCTAAACCTGTGTGATAAACAAAACTTATTTTACAAGTTAGCTTATTTTACAAGCTCAAGACCTTATAAACCCCTATAAGCCCATTGCCAAACACAACTTATGTCATAAAAAACTTATTATAGAAACTCACAAGTTTTATAATAAGCTGAAAAAAAATTGAGCTTATGAAATATAAGTCGAAAACATATAAGATCTTATGCCCATATATAAGGTTAAACAAACACACCCTTATATATTTGGGTGCCTAAGCTTATTTAAACTTTCTTCTTTTGGATTTTGTTAATGATAGTTTTAAGAGTTTTGGCTAATAGTATATCTCTTAATACATGATCTTCGTGAATGATGACGATAGGATGAGAATATAGAAAATGGTGAAAACAATAAAATATAAATTTACACCAAATACTTGATTGCAATTAGATAATTTAATTTTTCCACAACTAATTGTAAAAGAAACTCACACTTAACCACAACCTTTAAAACCCAGGGTGGGATGATTATTACTTACAATCATTAAAATTAAATCGTCCTTAAATAAAAGATGATCAACGTGCTCGCATGTAATCAAGTTCAGTCAAAGATGTCGGCCATTATGTTTAATTATTGTATAATTAATGTACCTTTATGTCAGAATTGAGTCATGAGCCGTTTGTAAAATAATCAACTGAATAATGACTCCGTAGAATATGCTAGATGACAAAGCATATTTTTTAGTTTGTTAGCCTATAAAAGGCATTTGTATTTCCTTGTATCGATCATCCGATCACCCACCAAAAACCTCTTACCATCACTGTTGTAAAATATTCAATCTTCCGCAATTTTAATAAAAATGTAGTATTTAAATACTTGTATTTTAAAGTTTTAGTTTTTGACCTTTGGTACAAGATAAAAATTGATAAACCTAATTTTTATGTTTGGTATGGTGTAATATCAACCAAGTAATCGAAAGGCTGCATGTGTGGTGCTCCACCTTGTTACGCCTAATCTTAGAGTTGTTATTAGGACACCTTAGTTTTTATATTTACAAGCTTATGGATTAATTAAAAGGTGTTTCTTAAAGCTTATTTGATGATTTTACGAGTTTATTGAAAGTTGATAAGCTCATAAACTAATTTTCTGTTTAAGGTGCGACCTTTTGAGCCCAAAATGGAACTTGTAAGTTTATTAAATTTTCTATAACATAAGCCCATCAAATAAGCTCAGATAAACATAGCGTAAGTTTATAGATCATGTTATAAATGATTAATTACACATACTTTTACTAGTAGGTTCTAGGTCAGGACCCAGGGTACGTAATACCTTCCCCGCCCAGATTCCTAGTTTTGGATTAGTCCTCGACATTAGTCAAAGAGCCTTATGGCTAGGTGTGATATATTTTGTAGGAAGAAGTGATTGGTGGTCATGATGAGAATATAACAAGAAAAAAGTGACAGTAATTTGTGTCAATTGTGGACGATGGACGATGGTTGATGTTTTTAGAGCTCAATTTTTTGTGTTTCGTCATTTTTATATTGCGTTGTTGTGATTGGGTAATAGGTATCTATTCGTGCATACCGTTTAGTCTGATTTTCTAACACGTTATGTAATCTAGTGCTTGGCTCGAAACTTCGAGCTTGACTTAAAAGTAACAATAGCTTTCAATTTACCAAACTTGATTCAATAGTTCTTATATGTTTTAATTTAAATGAGCATGATAGTTAAGTCAAGTTCGAGATCAACTAGATTTGATAAAGGCTAGACTTGTTTTAATAGTTCTTAAGAATTCAAGTCTCGTTTTCAAATGTCAAGCTTGCATCTTTATAGAGGTAGTTCTCTCTGCTTGAATATGTTCTTAATAAAACTCGGCCGGTCTAGCTCAATAAATTGAAAAAAGCTCAACCCAAGTCATCGTTAATCGGATATCAAATCAATATGGTCTGTTACAGTTTCATTAGTGCTGTGAAGTGCACACAATTTTTTTATTCTTTCAGAAGATATTATATATATATACTAAAAAGCGTGTAACAGTGGAGCCAAAACACTGTAGCTACAGTAGTCGCGCGATTTTCATTTTAGACCTTGAGGTTATTGATCCATTGCAGGGTTAGTCCTTAACGGCTGATACTTAACAGTCGTTACTTAAATTTGCAATGGACCAATAACTTCAGGGACTGTTTCTGTGCAAATATTGAGCAGAAACAGCACCTACGGTTAACTTTTAATTTCAAAGTTAGTCCCTAAGGACTAACTTTGCAACATACCGACACTTTCAGGGACTAAAAAGGAAAATAACATTGCTACAGTGCGTAACAGTGCTTGCTACAGTGCAGAACAGTGCTTGCTACAGTGCAGAACAGTGTTTACTATTCATGGGCAACTGTAGCAAAAATGGCACGAATAGTCCCTCAGGTTACGTATAAATTACAAAGTTAGTCCCTAAGGACTAACTTTGCAAAATGCCGATAACTTTAGGGACTTTTCCGGTAAAAAATCATACTATTTTAGAAATACTTTATGAAAATAGTACTTGCGGTTATCGATCTTTTGCATATTTAGTCCTTAATAACAAAAATAATTTTTGGACAATCATTTCATTTCAAGTTTAGATTAAACACAACATTCTCGCAGCAACGCACGGGTACCCCCACTCGTTGTTTATTAAATTTAGGGTTCGAATTAATGTAGGTTTAGTTTTTTGATTTAGAATCAAAATAAACTAAGACAAGAACTAATAGACGCAAATGTAAAAAGTCTATAGAACAAAGCGCAAATAACAAATTTCAAGCTAAACATTTATATAGAAAGTCAATGTTATATTGTTGTTGTTCCTGATACAATCCTAGCTAGTCTCTAACTAATCGGAACAAGGTCTAAAAAATCCCTGATCAGGACAACTAGCCCCGAGTCTGATTCATAACCCTATTGGTCATTTGACTTGCCCTATTAGGAAACACCTGACTCTGCCCACCACTCGTCCCACCTCCCGCCTTCTTTTCAATGTTCACCTCATTTGATATCTTTAAACCATTTTAAAAGCTTGACAAAACATTAGCCTCATATACACCTTTATTTCTCTCTTCACTCACATCTTCTGCACCTCTTGAACCAACGGCTTTTCTTTTTTCAAAATCCGCCATACTTTTCTAATTAAAAGTACCGAATATGATGTTCAACGGCTGTGTTATATGCCGTACATTACTGCTACCAACTGATGTAATCGATGCTTCTTCATACGTTTTTTATGCATCTCGTGTGGTTTGTTCCTAAACAACGGAGACAAACAAATGAAACCTGAATTCTGTTAAAGAAATCAAAATTTTCACCAAAGAATATAAAATATAAAGTAGTACCATTTCCAAACTCATTTTGCTTTGCTTCTTGAATAATATTAGTGACAGACCGCAAGTGGTGATTAAGGGGTGCCTGTTTTTCAAGACACCGAAAAGTTCTCTAACAGTAGATGGCATCTTCTTCGCTATATACGCAAGGATATAATGAAACATTAATAAACGGTTGAATTCAACCACTCAAAATTTTTTAAAGAAAAATATAGTTTTTACCTTACCAATCTCAATAAGAGTTTTGTTTGGCAGCACATATCTTGTGCTTTTTCATCGTCTTTCATGCACATACACTTTAGGTCATACCATAGTCACCTGAGTCGGGGTTCGCTCCGGTTCGAATTCGCGGTACGAATTCGCAATTCGCTAGGTCCCTAAAATCCGGTTTGAAGGGGGTAGGTTCATTTCGGTTCGATCCAGTTCGATGAACCCGATATTAAAATACAATAATAGATTCGTATTAGATAGTAGTAAAGTCTTCAAACTTCATCTTCATCATGGCTGACTGAACTTGAACCGATATTCTTCTTTCCAAACACCATGTTTGTATGGATTATACCGTGAAGATTTGTTGGTATTGTATAATATACACAGCTTGGTAATGAATAATATACTGTGAAGATTTGTTTTAATGAATAATACGTGAAGGTGTATGCACTGATTTGTTTTTATTGATTTGATTGGATTATGGTTATTAAAACCGGATATTATGGCTACAAAATATTGTTTCTGTTTTTAATAGTATTATATCTTTATTTAGATACTGTTATTATTGGAAAACCAACAGACGCCTCACTTTTTTCGAACCCGATCTTTCATATTCCCGATTTTGACCTTGTGAATTCGCCGAACCGGCACTGTTGGATTCGCTTAATTCGCTTACATGGGTTCGCCCTTTTCAGGTTTGGTTTCGCGAACTGAATGCGACTGGGTTCGCTTTCGAACCCGATTCCGGTTCGCGCAAACCAGTTCGAAATTAGTGGTAGGTTCAGCGAATTATTTAACTTTAGGTCATACATATGCTACGCGGTTTATTCAAGTAAAGAATCTCTTAAGTAAACAATAGTAAAACCAGCCCAACTCATATACTTATGAAAGGGATCAGAACATGAAGCATTTGCAGGTGAAATGAGGAGAGAAAAATCGTAATGGTTACACATTTTCTATATCCCCATGCCAAATAGGAAATTACTTCAGGCTTCTTCGTCCTCTTTTCTGCGCATACGCATTAAAACAAATATACAATTTATTCAAGTATTGTAAAAGTATATAAAAGCAGCCTAACTCATATTCCTAAGAAAGAGATCAGGATGTAGACATGCTCCATTTGTAGATGAAGAGATAAAAGTGTAATAATTATACTGTTGTTCATCTAACTTTTGAAATACGCCGCACCTCTTCATCCTCGTTTGCGTGCATACAGATTTGGGACAAATATATGCCCCATAGTTTATTCAAGTAAAGCATAGTAAGTAGGCAGCCCAACTAGCAACAAACAATGAAATTTGGTCTACTGTCTATACTTTTCAACATTAAGAATCCTAGGAATTGTTTAATTAAATAAGAATACCAACAAACTCTTGACCAAGCAAACTCTTAAGTATAACCTAACCAATTGGGCGAGGACAAACTTATTATAACAAATAATTCGCTGAAAATGATGTGCCTGATATCTTATTTGTATACATTTGAGCATCACATCTTATACGTATCTAGTTTGCAAACAGAGAGAATAGCATATGGAAGCAGCATTATAGAAAAAACATCAACTGAATTGGATAAGCAGCACTACTAGTTTGAACCGAGAATAACTGATAGCAGCAAACCTGTATGGCAAGTTATAACAAAATGAAACCACATTTCACGAGCAACTGAAAAAAAAAACGTAAGGTAGGAGCACACATATAAGCAAAATAGCTATTAGCGAATAGAAGCAGCAGCTTCCCTCTTCAAACCGAGAACGCAAAACATTATCAATTTAGACTTAAAAGACATCCTATACCTCTCCTCATGGTGTTTTTTCCTTCCAGTGGAGTACTAGGCTAATCAAAAGTACTTAAAAGACATACTATACCTCTCCTAAAAAAGCTAGAATGAGTTTATACGGATGTCAACAGAACAACTTCATTGTTTAAGCGAGTATGCTCTTCCTGATACCCCGTAACCTATATGAATCACCGCCTTGGGATCTTATCGAGGAAAATCTGGAATATGCTCTTCCTGAGACTCATGAGTGGGTCAAGACTGTTCCAGATTTTGAGACGGAAGCAACCATCTTCAGTGTGTTGTTTCTGCTTCGAAGCCACAAATAGCAACCGTCTTCACAGTGTTGTTTCTTTTCCAATGTAGGATTGCTTGTTCTCCACCAACACGTCGATTAATATCCTTTGATTTGCCAAAAATCAAGGAGAATCCACAACCCACTCATAAGGAATAATAGCAGCGTTGTTAGTTTTGCCATTAAGAAGACGGAACATTTGTTTGGGTGACCCGTCTTATCAATACGCTACGAGGGGTGGGGGTTTTATTTTTGTTTGGAATGTGACGATATGTGTTTCCACAACCAGGCCTTTTGCTGTTCAGTAAAAAGCCAGGCCTTTTGGCCCAAGTTGTTACACCCCGTGCCCGCTTAGACCAAAAATTAAAACTTTATACGCAGAAACGCTTGACTTTGACCTTCATTTCCAATACTCTTTTGACCATTGACAAAATCCATAGACATATAGACCTTGAAACTATTTTTAAATGAATCTAGACTCAAATACTTTTAAAATGGCGGGTGGCACCCTAAAGTGCACTGTAACCTGTACTGTGCACTAAGGACCCCTAAAGTGCACTATAACACCTCTGGTGCACTATGGACCCCTAAAGTGCACTATAACACCTCCGGTGCACTATGGACCCCTAAAGTGCACTATGACACCTCCGGTGCACTATGGACCCCTAAAGTGCACTATTTTCTTAAAATGACCCGTACGCCTTTAAACACAAAAAGTCGACACTTTAGACCTATATTTAAACACATTTAATACACATTGAACCAAAATATACCATATACATTGTTTCCCAAAATTCTTAACCCATTTGACCCAAAACGGGTTAAAATGGACCTTGTCCCAAACACCCCTTTTTCTGCATAACCCTTTTGTGCACTTTTGACCCATTTTCCGGAAAACGGCTTCTATAACATGACATAACACCAAAACTTCCAGAAATCATTAGGACGTTATAAACATCAAATATATGTATAAACTTGGTCATAACGACCCGCGGAAACATGCTTTACAAAGTAACGGGTATTATGCCAAAATACCCGTTTTGACCCATTTACACTACAAACCATCTTTACCAATTCATTTACCCACCAAACTTGACCATTATCATTACTTTAACATACAAGACATGTTCCATAAACACTTGACCCGTTTACAACCCAAAATGGGTATATTTACTCTTAAGCCAAACGCCCCTCTAACTTTACCCTTAAACACATAAAACATACTTTAACACAACGGTTGACCACCAAATCGTTAGGACAACCTTGACATACATTTTGCCACTTGGCTACACTTTACAAAACATTACTTGACTCACGGGGGTACAAACTTTACACTTGAGCTCGGTGTCTACCTAAGCTCTACTTACTTACCATCCTTCTAATATCACATAACCAAGTCTTTATCCTTAGTCCAAGCCTTCCATGATAGCATACAAACCTACAAAATGGTTAGACAACTAAACCATAAGCTTTCGCTTAGTAAGTAAAACGATCATAACATACCATTATACTTCAATCAACACATAAGCATCATATACAATAAACACTTACATACGAGCTTACTACTCCACCTCTCATCTAACACATAACATCAACTCATCACATAGGCCATATTCATCACATCACTTAAGCATATACAAATCCATAATACTTGACATAAAACATACATAACACACATATGTTAGAAATCCATATAACACATGTCATCATCATTTTACTTACCTTAGCTCCAAGCTAAGTACATCAAGGCCTCATCATCATCATCATCATCATAAACACCTTGAATCATAACATCATACAAACACTTAGAACACATATCATAATAACCATAATAATGGTTGATACAACCATCAACTTACTTCTAACCATCTCCAATCATCATATAATCATACATTGATTACATGATAATCAATCCCATCATTTACTAACTTAAACCCACTATCAACACATCACATAACCATCATTACCTCTTAATTATACTTAACCACCACTTACCCATCTTTCCCAAGTTAGGGTTTACAAACCCTAACTTCTCAATTCATCAATTAACACAAGATAGAGAGATTACTTACTTACAAGGATCATTGCTAGGGGCTTATCTCTTGATATGGAATCATTCACTAATCAATCTCTTCATTATCAAGCTACTTCCTTTCCCTTCTTTTTCTCTTGAACCGAACTTCCCCTACTCACTCTATCTCCTGGAAATAAAATGAAGATACAAGAAGTATCTAGACACTTGTAGGGGATAAGTTTGCCCATATGGCACACTAAGCCCCTCAAGTCCCCTTTCTTCCACATTGGCCACAAATACGCACTATAACACAATTTGGCATATGACAACTTAAGCCCTTGAAGTCACAATACTTTCATAATCTTATTACACATGCTTTGACTATCACTTTGACTATCGGGTTTGACTATAACTTTACATTCATTGACTGGCCAATCACGTAAAGTCGTTGGTCCACTTTCATCTAGGGTGGGGTACAAGTACCCGGGAAACGGGTCTAACAATTCTACCCCCTTATTTAGATTTCGTCCCCAAAATCTCTCGTCTATTTCTATCCAAAACCAAATCACAACATATACATGTCCTTATTCTCATGCTCTTTAAGCCATTACCTTGCAACGATCTAAGTGATCTTGCAAATTCTAAACTCACTATACATAATCATAACTCATAATTCACTAAAAACACACTTCTCATCACAAACTTATTCAAAATTTCCAACAATGACGACTTGTCATCCGGAAACATTTGCCATTTTGACTTTATATAAGTCAAACTTTAACACTATTACCACGTCATATACCCATGCATTAACATGACATAAAGTCATTTACCGGCTACTTTCACATTTTACATAATACCAACACTTATCTACTGTAAAATAGGACAACCTAGGAAGCACGGACACACCTAAAATCCCAAAATGGCAGTGTCGGACACGTGTCGGACACGGACACGCCTTGGACACGTGTCCGACACGCATGTGCCGTGTCCCACGTGCTGTTTGGGCCGGACACGGATTTGGACACGGATCGGACACGGATTTGGACACGGATTTTGAAGTGTTGCTGCGTTTTGTGTGAAATTAAAGTGATGTAAAAATGTGAGATCTGATGTAAAAATGTGAGATCTGATGTGGGTTTTGTGTGAAATTAAAGATTGGGTTTATTACCTGAGTTTGATCTCGCCGGAGTTGAGAGCAGTGTGCTCTGAAAGCTTGGTTGGTAGTACTATATAATACTACTTGGTAGGTAGTACCTTTTAAAGAAGATATACTATTATAATGAAAAGGTATATTGGTGTATGAGAGAGATATATACTATTATAATGGAAAAAGGTACAAGTAAAGAACGGATAGGACGAACAGCAGATACTATGTGGGCAGCTCAATAATGCATTAAAATGAACATAATTATTTTGAACACAATTTGATTATTAATAATTAATTACTTTGAAAGATGTATTTTTTTTAGTGTACACTTTACATCAATAATATTAATATTAATAATCATTTTATAGTTTTTAAACAAATACTAAACTTTTTAAATATAATTATAAATGAACATTTTAAATATAAATGTGTGGAGTATAAATATATATAAATATATAAAAAAATTCACGTGTCCACGCCGTGTCCGTGTCCTATATTTTTAGATTTTGTCGTATCGCCGTGTCCGTGTCCGTGTCCGTGTCGGACACCGTGTCCGTGTCCGTGCAACCTAGGACACCGTGTCCGTGTCCGTGCAACCTAGCCGACAACTTAATTCAATTTAGACATCAAGTACCATCTAAATGGCACTTTCAAAGTCTTTTCTTCGCATTACTTAAGCAATTTTCTTGTCAAATCTTGAGAATACTTACTCATTAACTTATCAACTTAATGAACAAACTCGCTCTACGCATCTACCTTAAGGTTTACACATTACCTTAATGCCGCTATAAGTTTTATTCATATCTATCTTTTCTTATGACGTCTAACCTGTTTTAGTTTTCACTTTCTTATATCACTATCCGTACTCATGTCATATCGGCTACACATAAGTCCACTCATTTATAACTCTTTATTTACATAAAAAGGCGCCCCAATCTATGTAAGTAAGGAATTATAAACTTATGGTTCGACGATTTACAATTTCTTCATTTAAATGAAAAGGCGTCCCAATCCATTTAAATCAATAAACCATAAACCATCATACTTATACGCTTCCGACATAACATTCGTACTTGCTTTAATTTCCATCTTTTCTAGCCTTGAATCCAATCTCACTAACTTTCCATCCATGCCATAAAGGCAAGCTAACCACCATGCCATAAAGGCAAGCTAAACATCCATGCAGCAAAGGCAAGCTATCATCCATGCCATAAAGGCAAGCTAGGCCATCTCAAAGGATGCCAAACACATGCCATAAAGGCAAGCTAACAACCATGCCATGAAGGCAATCTGGGCTATCCCGAAGGATACCATAACACATGCCATGACGGCAAGCTGACATCCTTGCCATAAAGGCAAGCTGGGCTTTCCCGAAGGATACCATAACCATGCCATAAAGGCAAACTAACATCCATGCCATAAAGGCAAGTTGGGCTATCCCGAAGGATACCATAACCATGCCATAAATGCAAGCTGGAATATCCCGAAGGATACCAAAACTAGAGCATTGGATCCAAGATATATTTACTTAATCATCTTTACTCATTTTATCTTTTATGTACTTTTATCATTAAGTACACACTATCATTTCATTTATTCTCATTGCCTTATGCAATTTCAACTTTCACTGCCATGTTTACTATCATCTAGACAAGTTTCTATATAACACTTGCCCATTTATTATATTTGCATTCTTACAATGCAACTTATCATTCATCCGTCAACCCCAAGTTGACTCACACACTCACTACGTGTCATCTTTATTTTAGACAAGTTATGTATGATGCTTGTCCAATTCAATTTACACATTTTCTATGTGTTCTAACAACACACTTTTACTATTACCCGTCAACCCCTTGTTGACCTTCTTCTCATCTTACATTATCACTTCATTAGTCTATTCAACTTTTACGCATATAAACCTTACTTAGGTTTATTCTATAACACTTTCATTAATCTCATCATACACATTCCAATATATTAACATGATTATATTCATGTTTTACAATTCTTTCTAGCGCACTTCATATCACTTATGACTTCTAGCGCAATCTGTATCTCATTCATCACTTCTACTCATCAGACTTAACCATTTATTACTATCACATTTTAATTATCATGTTTTATATGCAACATGATCTCATCACATCTTAACCATACACTTTACTTTCTCATTTAGTTACTCATATTTGAAATCGTGCCTTCAAGCATCTAATCGTTATTATATCAATCATGTCTTTCTATTCATCAAACTACAAACATATTTCATTATTCATTTCTTACTTTATCTCAAGCTTTCAAAGCATCTATACTTTAACAACACTTACCATACTTATCTTTTCACATATCAATTAAGTCTTACATAATATGCATTCCAATGCATCTAACTCAACTCATACTCTTCTATTCATTCATGCTCTCGAGCACATCACATAAAACTTAGGCATATAATAATCTACCTTAGACTTAACATCACATAAGCAATCATATCATAACACTTAACACTTATCCGACAAGTGTTAAAACATTTATAATCATAATCAAATTATGAAGTATATGGTTCACACATCACATTGCATAATCAATCTATGTCTAAGCATCAACATTCTAATTAGCCGCAAGCACTAGCTTACCTTATAACTAAGGCATCATGACACTTTAATTCACTTACTAACCCATCTCTAATACCGCTTAGCATTGCTACTCGCATTCCATTAATATTACTCTATCATACATTCACATAATAGCAATACAATCACCGGCACCAACCAAGGTGCACGGCTAACTAATCATTCAAACACTTCAAGTCCTCCACGGACTCATATTTCATACTCATGAACTCTGTAACACACATCCATCACTTATCGTCTTTAAGCTAATCTAACATAAAACATAATTCACCTCATACTTAACAACTACTTCCCGCATCACTAACACTTACGTTAAACGCTTCTAAGAGTGGTTTAAGACTAGGCAACCTATAGTGGAAACCTAATTCACTTAAACCGAAGCTCTGATACCAAGTTGTTACACCCCGTGCCCGCTTAGACCAAAAATTAAAACTTTATACGCGGAAACGCTTGACTTTGACCTTCATTTCCAATACTCTTTTGACCATTTACAAAATCCTTAGACATATAGACCTTGAAACCATTTTTAAATGAATCTAGACTCAAATACTTTTAAAATGACGGGTGGCATCCTAAAGTGCACTGTAACCTGTACTGTGCACTAAGGACCCCTAAAGTGCACTATAACACCTCTGGTGCACTATGGACCCCTAAAGTGCACTATAACACCTCCGGTGCACTATGGACCCCTAAAGTGCACTATAACACCTCCGGTGCACTATGGACCCCTAAAGTGCACTATTTTCTTAAAATGACCCGTACGCCTTTAAACCCAAAAAGTCGACACTTTAGACCTATCTTTAAACACATTTAATACACATTGAACCAAAATATACCATATACATTGTTTCCCAAAATTATTAACCCATTTGACCCAAAACGGGTTAAAATGGACCTTGTCCCAAACACCCCTTTTTCTGCATAACCCTTTTGTGCACTTTTGACCCATTTTCCGAAAAATGGCTTCTATAACATGACATAACACCAAAACTTCCAGAAATCATTAGGACGTTATAAACATCAAATATATGTATAAACTTGGTCATAACGACCCGCGGAAACATGCTTTACAAAGTAACGGGTATTATGCCAAAATACCCGTTTTGACCCATTTACACTACAAACCATCTTTACCAATTCATTTACCCACCAAACTTGACCATTATCATTACTGTAACATACAAGACATGTTCCATAAATACTTGACCCGTTTACAACCCAAAATGGGTATATTTACTCTTAAGCCAAACGCCCCTCTAACTTTACCTTTAAACACATAAAACATACTTTAACACAACGGTTGACCACCAAATCGTTAGGACAACCTTGACATACATTTTGCCACTTGGCTACACTTTACAAAACATTACTTGACTCACGGGGGTACAAACTTTACACTTGAGCTCGGTATCTACCTAAGCTCTACTTTCTTACCATCCTTCTAATATCACATAACCAAGTCTTTATCCTTAGTCCAAGCCTTCCATGATAGCATACAAACCTACAAAATGGTTAGACAACTAAACCATAAGCTTTCGCTTAGTAAGTAAAATGGTCATAACATACCATTATACTTCAATCAACACATAAGCATCATATACAATAAACACTTACATACGAGCTTACTACTCCACCTCTCATCTAACACATAACATCAACTTATTCCATAACATCAACTCATCACATAGGCCATATTCATCACATCACTTAAGCATATATCAAATCCATAATACTTGACATAAAACATACATAACACACATATGTTAGAAATCCATATAACACATGTCATCATCATTTTACTTACCTTAGCTCCAAGCTAAGTACATCAAGGCCTCATCATCATCATCATAAACACCTTGAATCATAACATCATACAAACACTTAGAACACATATCATAATAACCATAATAATGGTTGATACAACCATCAACTTACTTCTAACCATCTCCAATCATCATATAATCATACATTGATTACATGATAATCAATCCCATCATTTACTAACTTAAACCCACTATCAACACATCACATAACCATTATTACCTCTTAATTATACTTAACCACCACTTACCCATCTTTCCCAAGTTAGGGTTTACAAACCCTAACTTCTCAATTCATCAATTAACACAAGATATAGAGATTACTTACTTACAAGGATCATTGCTAGGGGCTTATCTCTTGATATGGAATCATTCACTAATCAATCTCTTCATTATCAAGCTACTTCCTTTCCCTCCTTTTTCTCTTGAACCGAACTTCCCCTACTCACTCTATCTCCTGGAAATAAAATGAAGATACAAGAAGTTGTTAGAGTTAAATGGAAAAATATTAATCGTGTATGTCTAGATTCGAACACGGGACCGAGGGATTGCACACTTTACGTATGAATGATCAAGTAAATAATTAATATATATAATATTTATGTATATTAATTATTTCGACACGAAATGATACATAACGGACGTTAAGTAATCAACGGAATGTACTAAGGACCGTTAAGTAAATAATGGAAGGACTATTAGTGAAAATAGATGATTGGAAGGATCTAGAAACCCAACCCATGGGTTGAGGCCGATCGGCCCTTATGGGATTCAAGCCCTAATCGACTAGATTGTGCTCCAAGGTATCTATTCACTATAAATACAAATCAAGGGTTATTTGTTATGTTACCTTGTGCACTTGCTATAACCCTAATTTGTGTTTTCTCTTCCTTGTCTCTCCAAAACCGGTCGACCACTATTCATAGTGTCGATCCATAAACTTTTTTGTGTAGCAAAAATTGTTTTGGTTTTACGTGTTCAATCACTAGCATCATTGCTTGATCGGTTATAGTACGTGTGTACAAGAGTTCGGTAACAACTTACTTTAGTTGTTCATCTTGGATTGTGGAACAAAACGGTAAGGGGTTCCACGCTAATCCTATTTGTTAATCAAGTGAAGAGAAGAGAAGAACAAAAGGTATGTAACTTATTTATTATTCGGTAATTCATTATATGTGTTAAATTACGATCTTGCTTCCGCTACATACTCTTGATGTGTTTATTTATTTAGATGTGTTACATGCTATTTAAATTCCAACAGTGGCATCATGAGCCAATTTAACATGTTAATGTAATTACCTAAACGCATAATTAAAATCAATACTTGATTTATACATACATGTTATGTCGATTTTTATTTTTTAGGGTTTGTTTTTTGTAGAAAACATACTAATAAAAATCGAATAGAATTTAGGGTTAGGGTTTCGACCCTAGTTTAACTAATTAATTAGTTTGTAACCCTAAATTAAGAACATGTTTGTGTTATGTGTTTATTTGAATAATAAGGGTTACGTTCCTGTTTTGATCCATGATTCTTCATGCAAAGAATTATGGATCAGTTTTGTTATGTGCTACATATTTTTTAGATAAATCTAAAATTAGGGAAGACCTAATTATATATATTAATGAATTAAGTTATGTGCAATGTGGTATGTAATTATTAAAACTTATGCGGTCAATTTATTGGCGTCTGTGGTCCATTGGGTACAATGAGCTCGAAAACCAATCGGAGTTTTATTAATTATATACATTATAAATTCACATAGAGATTATTAATAGGGTTTATCAAAAGGTTTGCATGTGGCTATATGATTTATATCATATATGTGTTATTATGTGTTTATTTATTTTTTGAATTACTCGATCTTTTTTGTTTTAATTATGATGGATTGTAAACATCAAAGAGTGTAATTTTTTGAATAAAAATAAAATAAATGAACCTAATAACTATGAAACCTTTGTAGTAAATTATTTATTGCCAAGTCTTATGTGCCGATAGTGGTTCACTTCGCACGGTAATTTGCTCCCAGGCGAGACTAGCAATTTAATAATTTACTACATAAATGTTTTAAGCTGTAAAATCTTAAAGTTTTTAATTGACTGATGCAACTGTACATAATGGTCGAAGCGGCGGACCTAATGTTGGCAAACTATAAAGTGGGTATAAGGTTGGTTTCGCATTAAATTGTGGCCTTAAAGAGACTTAATTCTGTCTCTCCGCTCGCCTGTGCGTCACATTAAACTTACCAAGTACACCATTATACATGTACGAAGCATCTTAAGGCAAAGTTGTAAGTTTCTCAACGCCATCAATTAAAATTTTATTGATTTTAAGCTGCTAATGAGTAAATAGTTTTTGTAGAAAACATATGATACAAGATGAATGCATGACATCTTGTACATATTTTTTGATTCACATAAAAAATAAATACCCTTAAAATTTAAGTTATATGCCATCCAATGAAACGGAAACACCTGAGATTAGATGCCCTCATTACTAGCAGCCAAAGCTGATGTAATGATCAAGGGATGGTAATCAAAGGGTAAATTGAGTACTTTCATTACTAGCAGCCAAAGCTGATGTGATGAAACAACGTCAATTTGCAGTTTCTTAAGTTGGTTAACTTAATTGAGCACTTTCATTACTAGCAGCCAAAGCTGATGTAATGAAACGACGTCAAGGCATAAAGATTTGGGGATGAAACATGCTTACATTTGCAACCGAGGTTGGCAAAATATGTAAGTCCCATGACTCTAGGAATTGCAATTGGATATTGGCAATTGAGTTTAACTCTACCTTATTGAGTACTTCCATTGCTAGCAGCCAAAGCTGATGTGATGAAACGACGTCAATTTGGATCCTAGTTTTCAGTGAAAATTAAATGGTTAAATGTTAATTTACCATGGGTGTTTAATTTTCTTAAAAAGTTAATTATCGAAAGTACTAACTTTTGAACTTTTTCTGTAGAAATGGCCCAACCCGACAACACTAACATGAGTAACATGACTTCTGCTTTCAAAACTATGATTGAAAGAGAAAAGTTGACTGGGACTAAAAATTTCAATGATTGGTACCGTTCTTTGAGGATTGTTCATAGAATTGCCAAAAGATTTGAATATCTTAGTAAGCCTCTTCCTACAGCTCCTGCTGGTACTGCCTCTACTGCTGAGCATGAGGAGTACAACATTGATTATGAGAAGCACAATGATGTGGCTTGTCTCATGCTATCTGGGATGGACACTCAATTGCAAAAGCAATTCGAGAACTATGGTCCCATGGAAATGATCAATGAGCTCAAACGTATGTTTGAGAAGCCACCTATGGCAGAGTTGTATGATGTCTTAGACTCTCTGGCCAAGTGTAAGCAGGAAGCTGGTAAACCCGTGAGTGCCCATGTATTGGAGATGAAAGGATATCTGGACCAATTGGATGCACTCGGATGTGGTTACGTGCAGGATGTACAAGTTGGCCTCATCAATCGATCCCTCAATGAGGAATTGTATGGTGAGTTTGTACGCAACTTCAATATGCATTGCACGGGGAAGAAAATAAGTGATTTGCATGCAATGCTTATTGACTTTGAGAAGGGACTCTCAAAGAAGGCACCTAAACTGGTTGTGATGGCAGTTCAAGGTGGTAGGATTACTAAGCCCAACAAACCGCGACATGTGAACAAGAAGGGCAAAGGTAAAGCTGACAAAGGAAAACAGGTTGTGATCCATCAGTAGAAGCCTAAGAAGCAGAATCCTCCTGTGAAGAAGGATTATCCCAAGAAGGATACGGCTGCTTGTCACCACTGCAACACTCCTGGACATTGGAAGAGGGACTGTCCATTGCTGCTTGAGGAGTGTCGCAAGAATAAAAATGCCAAGGCTGCAAATGGCGCGAGCACTTCAGGTATTTTTATGATTGAATTGTTTTCTTTTCCTCGTAAGCAAAATGCCTGGATATATGATACAGGATGTGGTACTCACATTTGTAATACATCGCAGGGGCTTAGAGGAGCGAAGAAGCTTGTTAGGAATATAAATATTCATGTGAAGACTCGGTCACCACGAGTATCTATTTAGCATTTATATAGCTCCTAGGCTTATTATTATTATTATTAGTATTAGTATTATTAGCTTAGTCATATTTATACTTGTGGAGTGGGTCGGGTCTTTACCCTCTGTCAGCTCACTCCACAGCCCACTAGGGGCACCAATATTAGGTACTATATAAACCCCTTCCCACACTTGGGAAGGGTTGGAACTCATTTTTACTATCAATCTAATATTTCCAGTTTCTCTCACCTAGTTCCCATTCTCTCTACCTCTCTCTCTCTCTCTAACTCTACCATGAAGATGTTCTTCCACAAACCAAGACCACCCGAATCCCACAATAATCAACATGTTTCGATCCTACAATTGGTACCAGAGCCAAGGTTATTGTTTGTGTTGACTTATTCGTGGATTCGTACAATTTTTTAAGCTGCTTTTACCAAGTTTTTTTTGGATCTGGAAATTTTTTTCTTTCCATCTTTTGTGGTTAACATTATTGAAACTGTTGATTGTATTCTATGTTCAAAAGGTCCTTCTTATTTTGGTTTTCAGTCCCAAGATAGCAGCTTATTTTTGGGTCCCAAGATAGCAGTTTATTTTGGTTTTTCAGTCCCAAGATAACAGCTTATTGCATCTCATACTTGAGTGACTTTTGCACCTTACCGTGAAGAATCAGTGGTCTAAATAATAGTCGGAATCTTACAAGACAAATCTGGGTTTGATTTATTTCTTGGTTGCGTTTTGATAAGAAAGAGAAAACCAGATCCGGTTTTGTAGGTAAAAGTACGAAAATGACAGCTTGCAGTTTGACTGGTCAACTGCGATTTGAATATGGTTGCGATTTGACCATTGAAAACCATTTATCAAGCAAATCTAAACAAAATGCTGTCAAAGTTTCAAGAAAACTTGCGATTTGTCCCTAAAAGAATTAAGATGAAGTATGTTTGACCACGTTGACCAGACCACCAACCAAATACCATACTCATATGTGAACCTCAGGTAGATACCATCATCAGTCCTTACCTTATATCGAAGTCAAAAGAAAAATAAATGGAAGGAGATAAAGGACTGATCCACCTCAAACAACAAACAACAAGACCCATCCAATTCAATAATTTACATTCATCCAAATCCTAACCTTCTTCAAAAAACAAACAAAACACAACCTCCCTGATGTGCGTGTGTATTGCTCTAATTTTTATACCCACGGTATGTCGTTGTGGTTTTGGCAGTATTCAAGTTTTAAATTTATATTTAGCCGACTTATCAATAACACACACTTTAACGAGCAGTGTACCCGGTCAGTATGAATATAATGGTAAGTAGAGTGTCGATCACTAAGAGTGGAACGTATTATCTAGTTATTCTAATCAGTATTTTAATATCTTAAGTTAGCTATACAACCTAATCTAACGCAAGGGGGTTTCAGCCTGAGAGACTGGCACAGTTTGGTTATGATTAAATATAAACTAAACTAATAGGCACGAATCAGCGATTAGCACACACGTACACAGATAAATACTTGAGACAATAAGAAGACCTGTCCTGATAGTTAAGTAGCTTGTCACTTGTTTTATTGCTAGTTTTATATGAAGTGTATAGTTCGATGCAACGCACCGAGATTAATCCCTTTCTCGTTGGCTCTAATCTTATCGGCGAGTAAACCCTTAATGATTACTTATGTCTATCCTATTTACCTTTCTTCCTACTTTTCTACAGAAGATAGAATGCATAGGCGATAAAATAAATAGGCGAGGACAGAGGCATGGCGACCCGATCAATGCTCAGCTAGACACAGAGGTTATCAATGCACTAATAAAAGTCACCAAAGACATCAACATATAAACTTTAATTAATGGGAAAGCAATTTTAAGGGGAGTTGAAGTGCATGATTAAATCAATGACACAAGCCCATCAATCCTGATGAATTAAAGTGTACTAATACAATAAAACAAAACTACTTAATGAATTGAATACATGTAGGACCTTCTTACAGCTCTTGTATCTTCGTTCAAGGTGTGTCTTGTGCTGCTACTTCGTCTGAATTCGGCTTAGGGTTTTGTGGTCTTCGGTCTTTGTGTTTGGCTAATGTCGAACTCCGAAATTCGTCTGACTTTGGGGTATTTATAGTTTCTGTCTGAGGGCTAGATGCGGCGCATTGACTTAACTTCGCGTGGGGTCCAAGATTAATATATTCAGGAATATTCGTACACCGCCAGAAGATGCGGCGTAACTCCATTTTTGGATGCGGCGCATGTCCTTTGCCGTCTTGGATCATAACTTGTGAAATCTTGATAGTGATGCGCCGTATATAATAAGTAGGATGCGGCGTATCTGGAGCAGAATGATCTTGATCTTGTACATTTCAGTAGACTCTTAACTTCTTGCTTGTTTTGCTCCATAATTAGTCCAAAATCGCCAAGTTTCACATAGTACTTGTTTTTACCTGAGAATTACAAAAGTAAACATTAATGTATCAATTCTCACAGATAATATAATAAAACAAGTCAAATAAATAGGATAAATGATGGTAATAAAATGTACTTATTTGAGTTCATCAAATATCCCCCCACTTGAACTTTACTTGTCCTCAAGTAAACCTTAGAATTAATCTTATGAAAATGTATCCTAAAAGATATTAGGATTTATTTTTATATTTAAGCATGTATTCATTTTGTCATAATCACACAACCAAACACTCAACGAATTAGAAGTAAAATAAAATATTTTGATAAAAGCAAATCTAATCGTTTAACTATCCAGTCGTGACGAATATTCTATCATAAGCTTGGCAAGTATACGCATCTCCCCCACTAAAGCCAAGGAATAACAAGTCTAAAGCGGTAAAAAGGGTTTGTAGGTTAAGGGTTGATTATTCTCCTTAATCTCTATCGATCTCAAATTCCAGAAAAGGCGACAAAATCACAAATACATGATCGAATCCACGAACACGATACTTGCAATTGCTCAAATCCTTAACTCGAATAGGCTAAAGATAGGACCAAGTAATCTTCACCAATAATATTATATCAAAAAGGGCGACAAAATCATAAATACATAGCCGAATCCACGACTACGATACTTAAGATTGCTCAAATCCCTAATCTCAATAAATCAAAGGTTTGGATAAAGAAATGATATAGGGTATGGATAATATTTGGGATACAAATTGGTGTAAAAATGAAAAATAAACAAAACAGATAAATTAAAATCCTAAGTGTGGTAAATTGCTTTCCCAACCATCCCATGAATAAGACTCATATCATTGAATAACTCACGCTTTAACACTTGAAACACACGCTTTAGGTAGACACGAATTATACTCAATAAGATCTCAATCAAAGAATAACCTTAGTTGGCGTTCCCATAACGGCCAACTCCAATTCAATCCATAAATATAATATACAACAACTAGTGGTGATATCGACCACTTAATACAGAACTTTACATAAGTTGGTTAAACAAACATCCAACTCTTCTTTTTCTTTTTCTTTTCTATTTTTTTTTTTATTTTACTTGAAACATAAACATAGATGTGTAAAATTTCACCACATCACTATAACGATAACTCTGGATAATTTTTCCATACTTTTCATGACTTCAGAAATAACGGTAATAGTGAAAGTAGTAAACACACGAAAAATAAACTCAAAGATATACAATATTTACTTTCACTCCAATTGCATTGTGCAATTTCCTGACTCAACCAAAGATAATGAATTACGCACGTGAACACAGGTAATGTAAGGAAACACACTTTGCCTAAAGCAATTAACCAACCACGGATTTTAATCTACAGGGTAGGCTAAGGTGTAAGGGTGTAACGAAACATTATAACAAAGGTGTAAGAAACGAAAGGAATGGCTCTGAGTGTTTTTCTAGGGGTATCTTACTCTAAAAGTGAGAGTAACAAAAGGGTTTATACGGGGGTTAACTAACCAGTGTAGTTAGTTAATATCACAAAACATATAAAGGCTATTTGGGTGTAATCCTAGAAATTTACCAATTTAGACAAGTCATTCCAATTATATAAATAATACTTATGATGGTGGTCTCGAATAGTATACAAGCCAAGTTCTAAAGTTTACAAGTCACCGGCACACTCATAGATTTGTGAATTTTTGAAAAGTTCACAATTTTTGAAATAACGTCATGTGTGCAGCTATGTAATTTAGACTTAAACAAAAACATGCTAAAAATTTTTAATTTTGATATATTAAGTGCATTTTAAGCATATTTTGAAAAAGTTTAGGACAAGTAAGTGTTCTAATTCTCCAATCCCCCTCACTTAAGTTAAACAACGTCCTCGTTGTTTGTATCAAAGATTAAAAACTGGAAAATAAAAGAATTAGAACAGAAAAACTCCCCTGAGATTTGCTCGGTATGATCCTCCATTATTTGTGTAAGAGCAAAAATCAACTTCCTTGTGGATGAGAACGTTTAAGCTTCATATTTTATGTATCCACAGGAAATGCAGGAATCTATAATACTATCAAGACTTTAACACACCTAAGTTAAGAAGGTTCAAACTTGCATAATACATTAGTAGTTAGTAAAAATAAAACTGAAAAATAAAAATGAAAATCATCAGGTCAGTCGATACGCCGTATCTTATGGAAGAAGATACGCCGTATCGAGCCTGGAATAAATACGAATCAGAATAAAAGATGCGTCGCATCCTTAACCAGGGATGCGCCGCATTAAAATAAACTGACAGAAAGTTTTAAAGTTAAAAATAAAAATGCAGAAAAATAAAGTAAGATATGACCAGTGCAGGAGATGCGTCGCATCTCAGGATTGAGATGCGCCGTATCTTCTGCGGGCCTGACTGACTCGACCCAGAACAGAATAGTAAAAATTCTCCGGGTTGTCTCCCGGTCAGCACTTGTCTTTATTCCAGAGTCTTCAAGTTAGACTCACGTTCAGCTCTTTATTCCGATCTATTGATCCCCACATGTCCGCGCACGATGTAGTTGCGAATTACTTCGTCACGAACATATTCCGGCCCCAATTCAAGTACACCTTTGTAGAATCCTTTCATCTTTTGGTACGGATACTCGATCCCTTTCTCAGCGTCATTTTCATCTACAAAAAGAAATGGTGTAAATTTGTAACAAGATTTATTAGGGGCATGTTTAAACCTTGGGTGAGCACGAGGCATCATGTAAGTGATAACGTTGCTTCCACTTTGAAAGGTGATCTTTCCTTCAAATCTTTTAGCGTTAATTACGACCTCCTTACAGAATGGTTTCCCAACGATCACGTCACCCATCTCAACATCACGATAAGCATCCATGTTTTCCACCACAGTGAAATCTGTAACAATAGTTAAATTCCCAACAAAAATAGGTACATTCATGAACATTCCAACTACGTTTTTCCCTATATACTCAATTTTGTTCTTCATTATAGAATTATAGAAATCTTTTGACATTACATTAATTGGTAAAATAGGGAAAAAGTTGGCACTAATTTGTTTAAATCCTATCATGCAAGGAAATTGTAAATTATAAGCACAATCTACATGGATCTTTCTACCATAATCACAGAAACTAGGATATCCTTCAAATTCATCATAATTCTTAGTGTTGATCATATTGACTCTAGGTATATCCATACTTTCTCCTTCTTCAATTTCGGGTTCAGAATCCTCCATAAATTGATCATTGATTCCTAATGGTAGATTAAGATCATTTAATTCAATGTAGTCTCCACTATAGGTCTCAAGTGATTCATTATTTACCAAGGTTTCTCCCATAAAACTAGCTTCTAGATCGATGTCCACACGTTCTCTTAATCCTAGCACATAGACGCCTCTAATTATGCTTTTAACAGGATCTTGGCACTTATAGACTAGTTTATTATTCCCTACCCTTAATGAGATTTTCTCTTAAATACATCAATCTTAGCATGGGCGGTAGACAAGAAAGGTCTTCCAAGGATTAAAGGAATCTTAACATCCTCGGGCATATCTAATATAACAAAGTCTACAGGGAAAACAAACTTCTCAATCTTAACTAGCACATTATTAGCAATCCCTTCAGGTCGTTTTACCGTTTTATCAGCCAATTCAATAAGCAACTTAGTTGGTGCTAATTTTCCTAGTCCTAGGGTAGTGAATGTCTTAAGGGGCATTACACTAACGCTAGCTCCTAAGTCAGCTAACACATTATTGAAAGATATATCATTAATTGAACAAGGTAAAGTAAAACTTCCTGGGTCCTTTTCTTTATGAGGCAAGGCATGTAAGTCATTGTAGCCTTGATCTCCTCTTCAATCTTTGTCTTCTCTTTGAGTAACCTCCTTAAACTGATTGAAGAATTAAAGAAAAATTCGGGCTTTGCACCATCATTACCATTCATCAATCTTCTAGGAAAAGGAATGTTAGGCGTGACTTCTTCAGTGGTGCTTATGGCCTTGACATGATCTCTTGGGTTGGTTTCAGTTGAGCTAGGTAAACTTCCGTATCCCCTTTCTTGAAGAACTTTGCTCATTTGACCAATTTGTTGTTCCAATGCTTTGATCGAAGCTCCTTGATTTCTTGTAATAGTGTCCGTTGAGGCTCGGATTTCTTTGATCATAGCAGTGTTCTCATCATGTCTTTTAGCAGCATCGGCCATAATTTGCTTTAGAGTGTCATCTAAAGTCTGCCTCCTTTCTTGATAAGTGGGATTAAAGTTGTTCTTTTGATAGTATCCCGGAGTAGCTTCCCTAAATCTTCCTGAAGGTCGGAATGGTTGTCCAAATTGTGTGTAGTATGCTTCTTCAAACGTCTCACTTTCATTCTTATTCGGGCAATCCTTAGTGTAGTGAGGTCCTTCGCATTTTTCACATCCAACTTGGGCAGCATACACTTTCTCATCACGCTTCTTCATCTCTCTACTAATTTTATCCAATTGAGCTTGAATTGCAGCAAACCCGTCAAAATTAGTGCTGCTCTTAGATCTAGTAGAGGTCCCATCGTGCCATTTTTGAGAATGATCAGCAGCTTCTTGGATAGCTTTCCTAGCATTGGCTGCACTCATTTGAGGCACAGCTCCCTTAGCATCCAAGATTTGTCTAGTAGGCACGTCCAATCCTTGATAGAACAATATTATCTCCTGCATTTCACTTAGATAATGTTGGGGGCATTTCATCAATAGGTCTTTGAATCGTTCCCAAGCTTGATAAAGAGTTTCATCAGGCTCTGGCTTGAAACTGTTGATAGCCTCCATCTTTTTAGCGGTTTTAGCAGGTGGACAATATCTCTTCAGGAATTTGCTCTTCAAATCTTCCCAAGTAGTGAGTGAACTAGCAGGTTCATTCCTTAGCCACTTGTTAGCAGCTCCTTTTAGCGAAATTGGAAAGATCCTTAGCATGAGTTGATCGTTAGTGACTCTTTCTGTAGTAAACAAATCTGCAATCTCGAGGACTTTTTCAACATGTTCATTAGCATCTTCATGTTCCGATCCACTGAAAGCATTTTCTCTTAGCTCCTTGAGGAACTGACCCTTCAACTCAAACTTAGACTTTTCATCAAACTTTGGTCTAGCAACTCCTGAAGTGTAATCAGCACGGGTTTTGTTCATGTATTCATCCATAGTTGTGTTTTCCGCCATTGTTTCTGTTTCTACTTCCTCATTCTCTTCAGAAAAATAATCAAGCTCGAATGAACTTGAGATATCAAAGCTTTTTGTGTTGAAAAGCCTTTTAAGCGAATGAAAGGCTCGTTCAGGGTCTTCGAAAGGTTGAATCAAGTTCCTAGTAGAACTCCTGGTCATGCACTTCCTGAAACTATCACAAAAGCATCAGTAGGGTATGTTCAAGAAAGTAATATATCAGAAAATCAACAACGAAAACGGAATACGAAAAATTAAAGTTACTGATATCTGCAGACGATGCGCCGTATCCAAAAAGTTGGATACGCCGTATCTTATAATCGTTAAAATTTAATCAGACTTTATTCAGAAAATAGATACGCCGCTTATAAATTAGAATGCGCCGTATCAGTTTAATTTATCAAAAATCTATTATACTTATTAAAATTAAATGCGTCGTATTAACAAAAGTTAATGCGCCGTATTTTCGTTACGTTTCAAAATACAAGATTTTTGATTCAGAAGATGCGCCGTATCGATAAAAATCGATGCGTCGTATCTGTTTAATAATTCGAAAAGCTGTTTTTAATTAAAATAATAGATACGCCGTATCTGTCAAAACAGATGCGTCGTATGGCGTTATCGTTTAGAAAAATTTCTTATTAAAAACAGATACGCCGTATCTTGGAGAAAGATGCGTCGTATCGAATTTATTAAATGCGTTGTATTTTATAAAAATTAAACGCAATACGCCGTATCTATGAAAATAGATGCGCCGTATCGTTTGAATTAGCTCAGAACAACGATAGCAGAATACAAGAAAAATACGGAAAATAAAAACAAAAAATAAAACAAACACGAAGAAACACAAATTAAAGAAAATAAAAAACACACAAAAACAAAAAAATATGCAAATAATACAATGAATGCAAATTAACTAATATATAACAGAGTTAGCGGTTAGAATCTAAAAATTAAAAACCTAATTAAAATACTAATCAAATTAACAGATAATAACAATTCACTCCCCGGCAACGGCGCCAAAAACTTGATGTGCGTGTGTATTGCTCTAATTTTTATACCCACGGTATGTCGTTGTGGTTTAAGCAGTATTCAAGTTTTAAATTTATATTTAGCCGACTTATCAATAACACACACTTTAACGAGCAGTGTACCCGGTCAGTAGGAATATAATGGTAAGTAGAGTGTCGATCACTAAGAGTGGAACGTATTATCTAGTTATTCTAATCAGTATTTTAATATCTTAAGTTAGCTATACAACCTAATCTAATGCAAGGGGGTTTCAGCCTGAGAGACTGGCACGGTTTGGTTATGATTAAATATAAACTAAACTAATAGGCACGAATCAGCGATTAGCACACATGTACACAGATAAATACTTGAGACAATAAGAAGACCTGTCCTGATAGTTAAGTAGCTTGTCACTTGTTTTATTGCTAGTTTTATATGAAGTGTATAGTTCGATGCAACGCACCGAGATTAATCCCTTTCTCGTTGGCTCTAATCTTATCGGCGAGTAAACCCTTAATGATTACTTATGTCTATCCTATTTACCTTTCTTCTTACTTTTCTACAGACGATAGAATGCATAGGCGATAAAATAAATAGGCGAGGACAGAGGCATGGCGACCCGATCAATGCTCAGCTAGACACAGAGGTTATCAATGCACTAATAAAAGTCACCAAAGACATCAACATATAAACTTTAATTAATGGGAAAGCAATTTTAAGGGGAGTTGAAGTGCATGATTAAATCAATGACACAAGCCCATCAATCCTGATGAATTAAAGTGTACTAATACAATAAAACAAAACTACTTAATGAATTGAATACATGCAGGACCTTCTTACAGCTCTTGTATCTTCGTTCAAGGTGTGTCTTGTGCTGCTACTTCGTCTGAATTCGGCTTAGGGTTTTGTGGTCTTCGGTCTTTGTGTTTGGCTAATGTCGAACTCCGAAATTCGTCTGACTTTGGGGTATTTATAGTTTCTGTCTGAGGGCTAGATGCGGCGCATAGAATAAGTAGATGCGGCACATTGACTTAACTTCGCGTGGGGTCCAAGATTAATATATTCAGAAATATTCGTACACCGCCAGAAGATGCGGCGTAACTCCATTTCTAGATGCGGCGCATGTCCTTTGCCGTCTTGGATTATATCTTGTGAAATCTTGATAGTGATGCGCCGTATATAATAAGTAGGATGCGGCGTATCTGGAGCAGAATGATCTTGATCTTGTACATTTCAGTAGACTCTTAACTTCTTGCTTGTTTTGCTCCATAATTAGTCCAAAATCGCCAAGTTTCACATAGTACTTGTTTTTACATGAGAATTACAAAAGTAAACATTAACATATCAATTCTCACAGATAATATAATAAAACAAGTCAAATAAATAGGATAAATGATGGTAATAAAATGTACTTATTTGAGTTCATCAAATATCCCCCCACTTGAACTTTACTTGTCCCCAAGTAAACCTTAGAATTAATCTTATGAAAATGTATCCTAAAAGATGTTAGGATTTATTTTTATATTTAAGCATGTATTCATTTTGTCATAATCACACAACCAAACACTTAACGAATTAGAAGTAAAACAAAATATTTTGATAAAAGCAAATCTAATCGTTTAACTGTCCAGTCGTGACGAATATTCTATCATAAGCTTGGCAAGTATACGCATCTCCCCCACTAAAGCCAAGGGATAACAAGTCTAAAGCGGTAAAAAGGGTTTGTAGGTTAAGGGTTGATCATTCTCCTTAATCTCTATCGATCTCAAATTCCAGAAAAGGCGACAAAATCACAAATATATGATCGAATCCACGAACACGATACTTGCAATTGCTCAAATCCTTAACTCGAATAGGCTAAAGATAGGACCAAGTAATCTTCACCAATAATATTATATCAAAAAGGGCGACAAAATCATAAATACATAGCCGAATCCACGACTACGATACTTAAGATTGCTCAAATCCCTAATCTCAATAAATCAAAGGTTTGGATAATTAGTCCAAAATCGCCAAGTTTCACATAGTACTTGTTTTTACCTGAGAATTACAAAAGTAAACATTAACGTATGAATTCTCACAGATAATATAATAAAACAAGTCAAATAAATAGGATAAATGATGGTAATAAAATGTACTTATTTGAGTTCATCACTCCCACTCCCCATCTCTCAACAACAGACAAAAAATCATTTAACACTAAATCGAACCATTAAAAGAAATCACAAAACTTTAACAAGTTTCATTTCATTCATTCGGTTTATATATCAACAATCACAAGATCTCAGTCACGTTTTTTTCTTGGTGTACCTCTCATGAGATTAAAAAATCATTCAAGACCTTTAACAAGAAAAATAATCACATCATCGATCTCTTTTTGAAGAACTGCACTTCATTAATATCCGAACAATTAAAAGAAAGATCAAAACAACATAATGTTTTAATCTTCCTTTTGATTCGGTTATAAATACAACAACAAAACAAAATCAACATCAAGTGAACCTACCCGAGACCCATAGGATCTTGAAGCTGAAAAGTTAAGAATATGTTGAAGGTTCGCCTTTATTGGTGTTAGGATAGTGGATTGCTGGTATGATTTTGGAGGAGATTTGTTTGATGCTTGTGTGATGGTGATTGTGACTGCCAATCGAGAGTGAAAAGGTGGATAGTGGCTGCATAGGAGATGGGTTGTGATAGAGGGATTAGGGTTTGAGGTATTTTTGGTGACTGCTCATTCGAGAGTAACAGGTAATGGTTGCTTATGAGGCGGGTTAATATGAGATTAGGGTTCTGAAAATAAAAATTAGCCCCTTATATAACTATTTGATTAGGGTTAGGTATTACTAATGGGTTTGGATCATGGGTTCAAGAATTGTAAATGGGCTGCTAACCAGAATTTTATGCGGACTGTTAAAATGGTTTTAGGCTATTGATTAGTAGGTTGTGAGCAAAGTTGGACTGCAATGGGTCTACACGTATATGTTTGGTAATTTACTGGTTGGATGGATTATAAGTAAGTTGGGCCGAGCAAGTGTTTTGGGCTTATATGGATTGTAATTACATGTAACCAGGCCGAATCTGTGAATAATTTTGCTTATCATGATAAATTATGTCACAAATTTTCACGGGGATACGTTTTTTTAAAATGATCGGTGATTGTACTATGAGTTGGGGTGGAAATTAGTGGACTGTCAAAAGTTGATAATCCAAAAGTAATTTTTGGGATTTTCAATTTTTGATAATTATTTGGCAAAAAAGAGTGGTATTTTGGTCGTATAAAATTTCACGAGGATACACACGTCATGGCTAGTATTTGGGTTTATGAATGTCAACGTGACTATAGAGTTGTGGATTTGGCAGCGTTGTCCTATTGGTGCCTGAGATGTGAGTGAGCCTGCGAGTTGATATTTACGATTTGAGTTACAGTTGACTAATTGCGAATTGACAAGTTGCTATTTTACTTGTTGTGGCTTGACTGATTGCGATTTGACCAATTGCGATTTGACGTTGCGAGGTGACACTTGCGATTTGACTTATTGCGATTTGGTAAATTGCGATTTGACTTGTTGCGATTTGACAAACTGCGACTTGACTTGTTGCGATTTGATCAAGTTGAGATTTGACTTCTTTGACTTGAATTTTGAAGATTATTACTGCAATTCACTCTTGGTTATTCTTGTTGATTTCACGGTTTCTCTTGTTGATTTTAGAAAATCCCGCGAAAGATTCGATTTCTCGGTTTAAATCTCAAGAGTTGTAAAATCCCGTCAAATCTATTTTGGACAAGTAGGCTGGACTTGGATTTAGACATAATAAAACTTACTGGGTTTGACTATTTTTTTTGGATAAGTTTGTGCTACAAGATCGGTAGGAATTGGGAAGTTATGGTTGCTTGGTTGGTTTGTTAATTCACGGGTTCGTGTACTTAGGATCTCAAACATCTCGGGGTTGGATGGATGCACGAAGTTTGATGATCCTTGTTCGAGCGTATTTATGGTGATTAGACTTGGATGTTCAAGAGGTGGATATATACAATAAAGGATGGAAGGTTGGGTATATACCACTACCTATATTTAAAGGAGTTACGTTATTGTGCTCAATATAGGTTCTAAATCACAAATTTAGTGCAAGTATAAGTCGCGAATTTGTCACTTATCAAGCTTCTTCAAGAGATTATTGTTTCTCAAGCTTCTAATGGGATTGTAGTACAAGATCTTCTCAAGAGGTGGTCAGACTTAAAGACAGGAGGTGGACTGTTCAGAGACGTGTTTTAACCTTTTACTCACTCTAATGTTAAACACATTTCATCAAGCGGTTTTGGCATATTACGAGCTTCAGTGAACTTTTTAATCTGCTAAACCATTGATGAGGAGACAAACAAGGGGTTACTACAAGAGAGTCTTAATCACCATCTTCTTTGCAGTAGTTTTATTTGCCTCTTTCCATGACAAATTCACAACCATCACGGACTCTCAGCTTTGGCAAAAAGGTCATTGCATGCCCTTTTTGAGGGGGAGAATTAGCGCGTGTTTCTTCAGTCTCCAGCGGTTTGAATCTTAGCGGTTCCAGTTACAGCGGGTCAGATCGTAGCGGTTCAGTCTCCAGCGGTTTGAATCTTAGCGGTTCCGGTTACAGCGGGTCAGATCGTAGCGGTTCAGGATTCAGTGGTTCAGTCTTCAGCGGTTGAATACTTACTGTTGTGCAGTTTGTTCTTGAACTTATTTCTCGGTTAAATCTCAAGAACTGTAAAATCCTGTATACATTATGACAACTATACCATGCACTGCATCTGATAACATCCAAGCATCTGGGTCAGACAGCTATGCTTGATAGGACTGACTATGAGTCATGGGCACTGCTAAGAATTAGCGCATGTTTCTTCTCTTTTTGGCTAGTCAACAGCACAAGATGATCACGAAGTTCATTTGGTATTCCTCATTTGAGATTGAAGTTGAATTTCACGAAGGCGTCTACTTATTTTATCTTGAAGTCGGGGTTGGTTGGATGCATGACCTTCAATGATAACTTGCTCGTGCTTAAAATTTTAAGTTGAAGACTTAGGTTATCTAGTTACCAGCAGTCGGGGTAACTATCACTTAAGAGTTACGTTGGAGTACTCAGTGTCACACGTCAATGACGTTGTCGATAATCTCAAGAGGTGTTAATGTCTCATACTTTGTTTGGGTATTGAGCACTTAGAGATTTGCTTGGAGCATTAATTCTCTACACCGTTCTTCCAACATTAGTGCAAGCTTAAGTAACGAATTTGAGGACTTCTACTTCAGTTTTCAACATTGGTATATCGGGTTTCCTTCATCAAGTGGTCACAAAGTGTTGTCTGAGTACGAGGTTGGTTAGTTGGCCAAAGGTCTTAAAAGTTGTGATGTGATCTGTAATTTTCACAGGATATTCTTAACCCAAACTGATATTCACCAAAATCAAATCAGTCATGCCACATTCAATTTGTTACTGTCTCACGGTTTCTTCTTGGTTTTGTAAAATCCCGCGAAAGAACTTATTTCTCGGTTTAAATCATAGATTTGTAAAATCCCGTGATGATGGGTTATGCGCTCTTGACCGTGATCGGGTTAAAACCATTATCAACGTTCAGTTAAAACATCATAAAGGGCTAGATCGGGGCATTTAAAAGACAAGATGTGACTACGGCGTGAATATGTTATTATTTATTTGAGGCTGAAGTGAAATTTCATGGGTGCGTGTACTTAGTATCTGAAGATATCGGGGTGGTTGGATGAAGATTCTTCGAGATCCTTGTTCGAGCGTTTAACCTTTACAATGACGAAGACTTGGATATCTAGTTATTTTTTCTTCCTCTCTATTACAAAATAACTATCACTTTAAGGAGTTACGTTGTAGTGCTCAGTGTCACACGAAGTTGTGGATATCCAAGAGGTGATGTACGTCTTATACTTGATGGTTGGTTGGTTGAAGAGTATAGAGTACTTAGGGATTCAATGTTGCACGAAGTCTCTACACCGCTCTTAGTCACACATTAGTGCAAGTTTAAGTCACAAGTTCGGGTTATGATACTTCAGTCTCAAGTTCATCATATTGAGTTTTCTCCATCAGTAGTCACGACATCAAGCCGACAGTATGATAATGGGGTTGGTATTGAGTTAGATGAGAAAAGTAGAAAAGAGAGAAATGACGTCTGAACACATCAGTTCAGGCCTCGGTCTTCATCATTATGGCGTCTGCAGATAACACTTCAGGCCCCGTTCCTCAAAGAAAAGAAAAGTGTACGCTTAAGTGCACTTTATCTTTGGAAGAAGAGAAATCTTCTTATTTATGGCCATTCTCATCAACAAGTTTCATGCTCTTTCCGTGCTTATTCAGTCTTCAAGTGGATCGGCGCACATTGGAGTATACTCTTATTCACTTGTTCAACCAAAAATTGCAGTTGACAGGCATATGCAATTTTTGAGGGGGGAAAGGGTGAATAAACAACATGTCAGTCTTCAAGAACCGTCAAGTGGAACTACTTACCGTTGATGGTATTCATATTCACTCGTTCAATCATCAAAAATTGCAGTTGGCAGGCATATGCAATTTTTGAGGGGGGGGGGGGGGGAAGGGTGAATAATCTACATGTTGATTGATGATTGAGAAATGGTCATACGACTCCTGAATACGTCAGTTCAGGAGTCGTGTAAACCATGCTTCTTCAACACTACATCTTCCTCCGTCTACCAAGGTGTTAAAGAACATGGTCATGGAATGCTAATCGACATCTTCTCACGGGCTGGTACAATCAGTGTCAAAGGGTTTCTAGTCAATGCTTCATGTACATGTCATTATGCTTCATGTACACATCATTATGATGATTCCGATTAATCGTAACCATCAGGGGAGAGGAATGTGTACACCAAGGACGCACAACAGGTTCACGTGATCGGGCTTAATATCTCACGATACAAATTATAGATGATCAGTGGTTCAACTTGTTATCTTGGTATTATCGTTTCACCTTTACGTCATGGGCTGATTAATCGTAACCATCAGGGGAGAGAGAATGTGTACATCAAGGACGCACAACAGGTTCACGTGATCGGGCTTAATATCTAAGGATACATTTCATAGATGATCAGTGGTTCAACTTGTTACTTTGGTGTTAGCATCTCATGTGTACGTTGCGGACTGATGGGTTGTATGTAAGGGTACTGGAATGCACTTGGTGTGATGAAGATGATTGGTATTCTGTTCCCCCAAATGGACAATCTTGAAGAAGGTCGAGTCTTCATTCTATTCTACACTCTCCGCTGTGGGTTAGAAGACTAAAGACGACATGCATTTGGTTATCAAAAGACTTCTTTATATTATGGGCGTTCATCCAAAGTCTTCTTCCTATTATGGGCATTCATCAGAAAGGTGGTCAAGTTGGGGGAGAGCACTAATTAGGGGAGAGTGAAAAGCCAGAATTAATCCCTAATTAAATGTGCTCACATTGCTCTTCAGTAAGTAAAGTGATGGCAGCGGAGAAGATTCAGGAAGCTGAGGAGTAATGGTTTTTCTTCGTATCCTTGTATATATTTGCTTCATACATTTTTGTTCATATCTTATACCATTTTGTAAATAGATATATAGAAATCCTGCAAATTGTAAATAGAGAAACGTTAAACCAGAAAAACCATAAAAATTGAAAAATAGAAAATTCCAAAAATAGTTTCACCTAGGCATGTCTTCTGTTTATCGATAACATTTACGGACTTAGAAATGTCATTCAATAATGGCACGGGTCTTTAAATGAAGCTCGAGCAGAAGTTAAAATGGATTGTTAAAACATGTCTAAATGGCTTGCTATTACTTTAGATAGTAACCCGCGCTTCAAAATGGGGAAAGCACGTCGCCAAAAAGACGGCTGTTCCTCCAACTGGGTGATGTTCACCTGGGCATGGATTACTTTATATCCATGTTTCTTCGATCTGATGTACGTTTCAGTGCATCATTTCCTGATTAAGAAGAGAAGTCTTCTTTGCATACAAATAGTTTTCATTCTGTGATTCTTCTGAAAATTATTTGTAAGACACTTGGTGATTTTGTGTTGCTTGAAATTCTTTTAGACTTGGATTGTGCATAAAATTTGTCACTCAATCAACGACTACAAATCTTTAACTAGAATACGGGTCATTGATTGAGGGGGAGAGTGAATTCAAATTTTATATCATCAAACGGGTTTCTTGATTAATTCATAATTCTTAGATAAGGTTTTGTAGTTAATGGGGTATTAGTTGAAGAGGAAATTGCTAAAATTTATATCAAATGGCCAAATGTGTTAGTTGCTAGAAAGTTTAGGGCATTATGTGCAATTTGCTTATAGTTTCCTAGCTTTATGTATCTAGAAGGTTCATGTGTGTTACTTTGGAATCCTCGTTTAATCCCCTAAATATTTTAAAACACAAAATCTAAAAGAAGTTAGAAAACCCATTGTGTTTGATGTTCTTGAATACTCCACTGACATTTGTATGATCTGAATGAATGAGTTTCAAATGTTGTTTGACTCTTGTTAGTCGATTGCTGCTCAATTGTTGTTGATATAGTGCATATGTTCTCAGGATTCGTTTAGGTATATAGTTATCATGTTAGAATCTTGTCCCGAAGATCCTGAATTGAATGTTGAAACATGTGTGAATTGCCATGTTCATGATTGCTAATTGCTCTTCATGCTAGATAGTGGTTTGATGTATTTCTTGATTGTGGTTTGATTATGAGATGAACTTGGTATTATAATGTGGCAAGCTGCTATGTGGTAGCTATTAATGATTAGTGTATCTGTATGCTTGTATATATGTGTTGATATTCTTATGCAGATTCCATAGCCAATATGAATGTGCCAGTTCCAGCTCTAACCATTTGATCAGATGTTCAAACTCTATTGTTTGGCTCAGAATTCACCACGACAACAACATCGGCAGCAACAACAACAACAACATTGTCATCACCACCACCACCTTCAGTGAAACAAAGCAATATTTATTCCGATCTCGCCAAGTGGGGATCTACAATACTTGGATGTTTTTTTGGTGGATGGATAATCGATGTTGACCACTGACTCACTCAGAAAAGCGGGTGATTACATCATCTGTGCAAAAAGGTCAATATCATTTGTGTCATAATAGTCGACTTGTGCATAATAAGCAGTGAATCTCCCTCTTATATTAAGGGGAGCATAGTATGTTCCATCATCAGAATACATTAAATCGGACACATTTTCTCCCATAATTTCTAAACTTATTTAAATCAATTGGGATCATAAATCTCAAGTGGTTTGAAATTTTTGATCGGGGGAGAGAATGTGATTTAAATATGAAATTTTGATATAAATGTGATCTTTTGGAACTCAAGTGTAGGCTCTCCCATATGTGCTAAACCTTTTCGTATATCGATGCACATATTGTGGGGGAGCGGATGATTTATAATGGCAATTGTGGAGGAACACCAAAGACCGACCATTTTATTTAACGTACTGGAGTTATAAGGATGGTAAGGTTAGGTATACGTTCCCACGATCCCGCCAGAACCGGAGGGATCTACCCAGGGATAATCCACTAGTTAGTGTAGAAGTCCTTAGGTATGATTACAAAAAAGGAGAAAAAGTGAATAAGGGAAAAGTGCCGACTGAGATGGAGCTAGTACTAGAACAAACCCAACAAGGTACTAGTAATGAAGTCTCGGTAAGTGCTGAAGGGGATGAAGAATGAAAAAGAAATGTAAAGATAAAGGGTGAAAAGAAAGAAGCCCTCCTTACATCTTAGGCAGAAACCGGGTCAATACATATGCTGTCAGAATCACGTAGTTGATTGCTGACATTGAAGAAAAAGTATCATGGACCCAGTGATACGCTACACAACCCTCCCTAGCCACTCAAGGTCCCTAAAAGGATTCTTGTTTCAATTGTCACGGAGACCGATACATTTCTATCATCTATCTCACTCCGAGCTAGAAGATATTGAAAAGGTGGCAGTTCTCTCCAGCCTCCGCTTACTAAATCAAAATGCACTATTGAGTCTAGAGCCCAGAGATCATCAATAAATCTCGTTAGGACACACTTCTAATATGCTTGCTGTTTCACACAATGTGGAAAGCAAGGAAAATATGTTAAGAGTCCTACGCATTATCCTTGTGGTATTGCCAGAACATCCAAGTGATACTTAAAGTAATCACAATGAAGATGGAAATCCTTCTAGAGCCAACATCAGACAAGATCTTGGTGGGTGACATGTGAGATCCTTCATGGATCAAACCTGTGACAACTGGAATGAAACAATGGGGCGATTCACATTTGAATCAAACTTGTTCCAGGAAATGGATTGGCGGATGCTTTTGGAAAACCCTTCAATGTGCTTATCAAATGAATTTCGAGCGCATTGATTGTGAAAATTTTCAAACAAAAGTATTTATGACAGAAATGTGATTTAATTTGTAAAACCCTCATCGTGTTACATAAAAAATTGTTTATCTAAGTAACACGCGAGTGATTTTTCTAATCAATTTCTCATCAATCAGTGGGTATTCAATTCACAGATTCACTCAACCGTGTTGTCTGCTTTGAGACGTTCCGGTATGAGAACATGCTTGTAAGACGAGTCCAATGTTAGTTCATTGAATGAGTCTTTACAACAAGCTGGAAACTCCTGTCAAGGAGAATTCTCTTTAAAGGGAATTCTACCTAATCACAGGTCGTTCCTCACGTAACCAAAGGTTAATCCAACCACACCGAACGAATGACAAAGCCATATTCGTTCTCCAACTTTATTGCTAACCGTTTTATTTCAGGTACATATAAAGATGGTGATGGTGGTTCCTGATTCCAGTATGAGACGAGTCAATCCACACTCCATGCTCACACTTCCAACACGTTATTAAAGACATCATGATAGCTAAAAGACCTACAACATAGCTTCCGCAACTCTGATGGTACATATCATGATCCAAAAAGGTGTGAGCATGCGAGAACAACAGTCACAACCAACCACATGAAGGCAATACTACTACAACGGATGAGCTCAGAGATTTACAGTGGCGGATGATCTCTAAGAAGGCTCCAAGATCACAACTTCCCATAAAACGAGAAAGCAAGATGACTTGAAAAAATATGATGGATGATGAAGTCAAAGAATACACAGAGATCATCCAAGATTGAAAAATAGTCATCTAAAGCACACTGCTGAACGCACAATGATCAAAGACATTGAAGAATCAAAGACTACGAGCTATGAAGACAAGTTCAGAAGATAAAATGCTAGAATTCGAAATATTATTTCCGGGGTGACCTCCCTTAGGGGGAGATTGTTAGGAATATAAATATTCAGATGAAGGTTCGGTCACCCCGAGTATCTATTTAGCATTTATATAGCTCGTAGGCTTATTATTATTATTATTATTATTAGTAGTATTAGTATTATTAGCTTAGTCGTATTTATACTTGTGGAGTGGGTCGGGTTTTTACCCTCTGTCAGCTCACTCCACAGCCCACTAGGGGCACCAACATTAGGTACTATATAAACCCCTTCCCACACTTGGGAAGGGTTGGAACTCATTTTACTATCAATCTAATATTTCCAGTTTCTCTCACCTAGTTCCCATTCTCTCTACCTCTCTCTCTCTCTACCTCTCTCTCTCTCTAACTCTACCATGAAGATGTTCTTCCACAAACCAAGACCACCCGAATCCCACAATAATCAACATTTTTCGATCCTACAAAGCTGAACTATGGGGAATGCTACTTGTACGTGGGCAATGGCATACGTGCAACAGTTGAAGCCATAGGGACGTTTAACTTAGTTTTACCTTCGGGTTTAATTTTAGTATTGAACAATTGTCATTATGCACCATCTATTATTAGAGGTGTTGTTTCAGTTTTTTCATTATTGGATAATGGTTTTGATCACACATTTAATAAAAATGGAATTTCGGTTTCTTTAAATTATGTTTTTTACTTTAATGCAATTCCAATAAATGGTGTGTTTGAAATTGACATGGAGAATCATGTATCCAATGGAAATAATTCTATGTATAGCATTGGCAATAAGAGAATCAAGTCTAACTTGGATTCATCTTATCTTTGGCACTGTCGTCTTGCTCATATAGGCAAGAAACGCATGGAAAAGCTGCAACATGATGGGCTTTTTCAAAATATCAATAATGATTCATTTGATAAATGTGAATCTTGCATATCTGGGAAGATGACAAGGAAAGTTCTTTCACATCAAGTGGAAAGGGCTACAGATCTACTTGGATTAATACACACTGATGTGTGTGGTGTAACACCCCCTAATTTGTTTAGTGGCAGCGGAAAAGAAATTAGGGTGTTACGGTGAGGATCGAGTTAAAATTTCAGAAAAACGGCCCAGAATATGCGTTTTGAAAGTTATATGTCATTCAAAATAATAGTTTTGGTATAAAGGTGAAACATCTGATTTGAAAATCATAAAAGTGTGGTAATTTGGAAAGAATGACATATTTGATTTTTACACCATTTTATTTATCAGAGTATAAGATGCCCGCTCCGTGTCTTGTCCTGCTCCGTTAATTACCTGAGATAAACATGCTTAAAACGTTAACACAATGGTTGGTGAGTTCGTGGAGTTTAATAGAAAATAACTTTCTTTCAATGAATTTAAGAGATGTACAGTGATAGTTGAAATAAATACTAGTACTTCCTGAGTAAATAGTAAGTTGCGTTGGGTAAAAATCCACAGGTAAATCATGTATGAACTCAAGTGATCATAAGTTTCACGTTTTAAATGAAAATGAGCTACGTTGTTATACGCTCGAAATGAAGTGATGGGTCACTTTTAAAAGTAACGTTATATCAAGCAATTTGGGTTGTCTTTATTAGAAGTCACAACTAAGTCACATATGATAACAATTAAGTTTCAAGTTCAGGATTCATGATCCTAACACATAGTGAATACATTAATCTAGTGTCTGAAATCTATCAGTGTGGAGTGGTGTTTAACTAAATACAGCTGTATCTAAAGATATATGAAACATTCATATATTCAAAAGTTATATTGCCCTAAGCCTCATGACACGCAAAACGTTAACAGTGTACCGTAAAACGGAGGTGTTCATCAAATTAATGATGAAGGTTTTGCCCTCATGTAATAGGTGATTTGCCAATTCCTATTTTTCTCAAATATAGTGGATCGCGACTAAATACGACTAACCATGTAGGCATTCCGTCCAAGTATTTAGTGGGATAGGTTGTCAGCCTCTAACAGGTTTCGACGCTGTTCACTATATTCGCGCTCACCGTAGTGATTAATGGCTCATGATCGAGGGACTTTATGGCAATAAAGTAAACTTAGGCAATATAGGTTTCAGGGTTCATGAAATATGCGTATTTTATTATTGGCAATTATTTCTATTGAAATGCAGAAATATCATAGTGAATTTAACTGTACATTCAGTTGTTATATGAATGCATATAATGAGTCTCAGTATCATGTTACAACAAGTAGTTTGTTATCTTTCAAACACAGTGTTTCAGCTAAGCAAGCAATTTGCAAATATAACGAGCATATATCCCTTCCAAAGGGTGATCCAAAACATGTAAAACATAGTTGATGATTTTGAGTAAATCATGAGATTTTTCAAAGTATAAAGTAAACTTAAAACAGTTGAAGCATGTATCTCCCCCAAAAGAGTTATAAAAACAATATTAAAAGTAGGGGCCACGACTCACCTTAGTGATACTGGTAATAGTGGAAGTAAGTTCAGATAGATTACGGTAACAGCTTCCAAACAAAACCTGATAAATAGTAAAGTCTAAGAATCTAACCAAGTGCTAATGGTGGGTGTGAAATGAGTGGCGAATAACGATTTGATCGTTAGAGTGTGAGTGTGATATGCTTACAGTGCTTACAATTTAAAAATAGTGTTACTTCTTCAAAGTATGCTTGAAATGCTATGCAATGTTAACTCGAAACGTTTCTGGTGTTAATAAGTAACGAGAGTTACATATTATGCAAATAAAATGTACAAAAATGCATATGAAGTGAAGGTGTGACGAAAAAAGAAAAATGAAATAAGAATGTCAAGTATAAACAGTGGGTCCTTGTTCTTTTTCAGATTTTACACTTTTTACCCTAACTATGCTTGCGTTACGTCGTTAGTCCTTCGTTAATTAAGTCCAATGTCCAATAATAGTCCATAACTTGTCCAAAATACAATTGAGGCTTGGCACTCAATAATGTGTCCATTTAATACCCTATATGTTCCATTTTCACAGCCTCAGTCCGTATAATTCTCATTTTGGCAGTTTTAGTCCCTCGATGTGAAAGGGCGTTGCAAATTTAGTCCATAGTTCATAATTTACAAAGTTTCATCTTTTTCATTGATCCGGTTTAAGGGTTTATATTTTTAGCCATTATGGTACACTGATTTCCCCAAATAATGGCTACTGATTTAATATGGGCCTTAAAGCCCAACACCTATGTGGCCTTTTTTAAATATTCAAAGTGGTCATTGGGCTTGCAAGCCCAATTGTGGGTCTGTGGTTTCTAGTTGTGGCGTAGCAAACCAGGAACAATTTTTATCAAAGAGGACCTTTATATCATGCAACTCTTGGCTGTTTCGAACCTATGTAAATCGACTTGGTTACTAAGGACTCCACCATTGAGCCAAAGGCTCGATGGTGCAATGTTTGCACTTGTTTGCTTTACACAATTTTTAACTGGGTTTAGTTCGCTTGTTTTCTTTTCGACACTTCAAGATAGGTTTGATTTTCCTTTTATTGTTCGACTTTAATGTTTATTCCTCCCGTTTTCAAAACCCATGAGGATTGGAAATATTGTGTTTCGTTCTATTCTAGTTAACAAAAAAAAAAAATGTATGTTTGCATGCATGCATGCACGGTTCGTGCAAGGAGGAACAAGATAAATGGATCAACGTGTATACATGAAATCGTGGAAAGTGGATAGGGTGTGCTCAGTGGAAATGTGTAAATACATATCAACACAGGTTAGAATGACTTACCCTCACCAAGAAGGTGGCGACCTTTAACGTGAATATGGATTAAGATTTCGAAAGGGACTCGCGTTGCTTCACAGCACCATCATCGAGGCTTGAAAGAGAGTTTGGGAGTGACTTTGCGAGAAGTGTGGAACTAGTTCTTCCCTCCTTAAAGGCTCTCGACAGTAAGTAATTGGGAGAGAAAATGGGTGTTGAGTTAAGCGTGTACAAAGAGATAGAGGGTGTGTGATTTTATACGGGTATACACACATATACTATCATGAAAGAGAGGCGTATGATTGTTACAGCTGCAAACAGTAGGATGGTAATGATTTGATACAAGAAAGTCAATTATAGGAGACATTTGGATAAGGGTGAGTAGAAAGAGTTGTGAGAGTTATGTATATATATATATGAAACGTGAACTAGTTAAACCATATCTCTTGCAATCTTACAAGGACGATTTGGTAACAGTATTGGGAGATTTTCTTGGAGTATTTTAATGGCATTTCATGTCCTTGGCTCAATAAAAACGTGTGTATATATGGAGATAAGATAAGGAAATCTAGCAAGGAAGAATTGTGTATAGATATTGTAGATTCTTAGTAGATTTTTGATGTCCTTTTGATGTATACGTGGAATGAGAAGATATAAAACGTGTGGGAATTGGGGTATGATATGTTAAAGAATTCATACATTTCTTGACTTTCAAAGTCTTCCAATTCTATCATTGTTGGTTACTGTGGAGTAATAGTATTTGAGGGCCATGCTAACATGTTTTCTGACTAGAAAATATCTTAGGAAGATTTTTGAAGGTAGGTAAGCTTATCCCTTGGCTTATGTAATGTGTATTGTACTCGGTTTGTATTAATAAGGGTGTCAAAATAACTTTAGCGAGTGATCTTCATAAATCTCAGTCCTTAATGTCTTCTTAACACCATATTGTGCTAATAATATCATTAGGAAGGCGTAGGAAAAAGCGTGGGTTAAAACGGTTGCGTTTTGTGGTTTTTATATATACGATTTTTGTTGAAATGGGACAAACAAATTGGTCTTGAAAATCATATTAATACTCGACATGTAAATCTGGAAATTGGCACGTATAATGTCTAGTGGGTAGTGATCAAGATGGTGTAAAAATATTCGAGGTTTGCGTTTAGTATTTGAGAGAACGAGGTGCGTTTTGGAGGTGGTGTGGGATCGAATTCTTGCATAAAATCATAAAATAAAAACTGGTTTGGGGTTGGGCTTGGAACAGTGGGCGAGAGTGTTGGGCTGGACAGTTGGTCCGGTTGTTTGTGTAATTTAGTGAAAAGAAAATAACTAGTGGTAATTAGTGATAATTGAATGTAATTAGTATGTTAAATTTAAGGTGTTTGCAATTAGTAATAATGTGTTTTGTGGATTATAAATCTTTGAGAATTATTCATGTCTCGTATTACGTGTCTTGAACTAGAGTTGTTACTTGGTGAATTTTGTGATGCCGTGTCTTGGTGAGAATAATGTAACAAGAAAATTTTTAAATTTCCCTGTAAAAATGGGTTTTATTAGATGGTAACACCAGATTATTATAAATCAACGAGATGGATTTTTGCAGTATCTTACATGTGGTCCACTTAGACATGTGTCAAAACGCGGTGCTACCTACTTCCTAACCTTTACGGATGACTATAGTCGTTATGGTTATGTTTATTTACTTAAACATAAACATGAAGTCTTTGAGACATTCAAGGTGTTTAAAAGTGAAGTAGAATTACAACTCGGTAAGAAGATTAAGGCTCTTCGATCCGATAGAGGTGGTGAGTATTTAAGCCAAGAGTTTAAAGATTATCTAGCTGAGTGTGGAATTGTCCAGCAACTCACATCTCTTGATACTCCACAGCAAAATGGTGTATCTGAAAGGAGAAATCGTACATTGCTTGATATGGTACGATCTATGTTTAATCTAACAACTCTTTCCTTATCCTTTTGGGACTATGCCCTTGAAACTGTTGTTCACATGTTGAATAAGATTCCAACTAAGAAGGTTGATAAGACTCCATATGAATTATGGACTGGAAAAGCTCCCAACTTGTCTTACTTAAAGGTCTGGGGTTGTGAGGCGCTTGTTAAACGTGACTCACCAGATAAACTCCAACAAAGATCTGTTAAGTGTATCTTCGTAGGATACCCTAAGGAAACAAAGGGTTACTACTTTTACTTCCCACCTGAGAATAAAGTCATTGTGGCTAGGTATGGAGATTTCCTTGAGGAGAATCTCATATCTCAAGAATTCAGTGGGAGAGTTTATGATCTTGAAAGTGATCAAGAAGATACGTCACCTTCTGAAAATACTAGCACACTTCCTGTGGAACCTGAAAGTCTAGGTCCTCCACCTGAAGTTGAAGTGGTTCCCATTCGCAGATCTACAAGATCTGTAAAAGCTCCTGAACGTCTATGTTTAAACGTAGAGTGCGAGGAAACTATACTAGGGGATCTTGATGAACCTACTAGTTATAGGGCTGCCATTAATAGTCCTGAGAAGGATAAATGGCAGGTTGCTATGAATGGGGAAATGCAATCCATGAGAGACAATGAAGTCTGGATTGAAGTAGACCTTCCTCCCAATGCTAAGGTTGTTGGGAGTAAGTGGCTCTTCAAAAAGAAAACGGACATGGATGACAATGTACACACCTATAAAGCTCGTTTGGTGGCCAAAGGCTTTACCCAAACATATGGTGTTGACTATGAGGAGACCTTTTCTCCCGTAGCTGACATTAGAGCTATTAGGATTCTTATAGCCATAGCTGCACACTATGACTATGAGATTTGGCAGATGGATTTCAAAACCGCCTTCTTAAATGGTCGCCTAGATGAAGACATCTATATGGCGCAACCTGAGGGGTTTGTGAATCCAAAATTCCCTAATCGTGTATGCAAGCTTCAAAGATCCATTTATGGATTGAAGCAAGCATCACGTCAATGGAATAAAAGATTTGATGAGGAAATCAAAAGATTTGGATTTACTCAAAATTTTGATGAGCCGTGTGTATACCACAAAGCTAGTGGGAGTGATGTTATTTTCCTAGTTCTATATGTTGATGACATATTGATCATGGGTAAAGACATTTCAAGTTTACATGAGGTGAAAGCCTATCTTGGGAAGAGTTTTTCCATGAAAGATCTAGGAGAAGCAACATACATTCTAAGAATCAAGATCTACAGAGACAGATCTAGGCGGTTGATTGGATTAAGCCAAAGTGCTTACATTGACAAGATATTGAAGAGATTCAATATGCAAAATTCCAAGAAGGGATTTTTGCCAATGCAAGTAGAACGTGGCTTAAGTAGCAAAGCTTGTGCTTCAACACCTGAAGAGGTGGAACGCATGAAGAGAATCCCTTATGCTTCGGCTGTGGGATCGATTATGTATGCGGTTCGATGTACAAGGCCCGATGTGGCATTTTCTCAAAACATTACCAGTCGTTATCAGCAGAATCCAGGTGAACTCCACTGGACTGCTGTGAAACATATTCTCAAGTATTTAAGATCTACGAGAGAAATGTTTTTAGTGTACGGGGGAAATCCAGAAGCAGAACTGTGTGTTACAGGTTACTACGATGCATCCTGGAAGTGTGATAAAGATGATACGAAGTCGCAGACGGGTTATGTCTTTGTCTTCAATGGAGGTGCAGTGGATTGGAAGAGCAAGAAGCAGAGTACTATAGCGATGTCTGCAACAGAAAGTGAGTATATTGCTGCCTCAAAAGCCGCAATGGAAGCAGTCTGGATTAGGAAGTTCGTTTCAGGGCTTGGAGTAATGCCCTCAATCGAGAGACCTATAAAAATGTATTGTGACAACTCAGCCGCGATTACATTTGCTAATGAGCCTGGAATCATGAAGGGCACCAGACATTTCCCGATCCGGTACCACTATGTTAGAGAACAAGTGGAGATAGGCGAGATCGAATTACTCAAAGTTCACACAGTTGACAACTTAGCAGATCCATTAACGAAAGCTCTACCTGGTGGAAAGCTTAAACAACTTTCAGAGGGTATAGGACTTCGTTTAGCTGATAGTTTCATGCATATCTGTGATTAGTATTTGGATAATGGGATGTTGTAAAACAGTTATTATTTTAATGAAATAAAATACGGTGTTATGTTTATTTATCATTATCTTAATAATATATCATATATTTGCATGTTTATATCCGTGAATATATTTATATATTCTAAATTGTCCGTTGTCGATTAATGATATGGGAATATCATTAAATAAAGAAAAATGTGAGGATTGGTAGAATATACTTGAAGGTATATTGATGTGTTGAGATGCCAATATCACATGATATTCAAAGATTTGAATATAGGACTTATCCTGACTTCATGAGTTTACTTTATGGATCTTGTCATTAAGTAAATCATGTATATAGTTATCCTCAGACCTGAGATACCAGATAACCGTCATGCATGTAGTGCATTTCTGTAATTCAATTTAACGCTATACGTAACTGGTAGCTATACGGATTGTTTTCGGAAGTGTTGCGAAGTGTATGAGTTATGCTCGTAGTCAAAATGGGATTTGTTCCTTCAAATTTATTTGAAGTTTAATACTGCTGGGCCCCTCGTGGGATTAATAAGATGTTTGTGTGGCCACACCCAAAGTCTCCCCTGATAATTCAGAAGATTTGGTAATCTTATTTAATCATGTATAACGAGAAACATAATTATTAATAAAGAATGACTTAGATCCATATCTTTATTAATGTGGTATTAGAAACAAAAAGATAAGTATGATGAGTTATCACCACCCGAGTGTTCTAGGGGCATTGGCGTGTTGCTAGACGCTAACCAATGTCATTACACTTTTAATAGATTTCCAAGTGGGAGCTGTTAGAGTTAAATGGAAAAATATTAAACGTGTATGTCTAGATTCGAACACGGGACCGAGGGATTGCACACTTTACGTATGAATGATCAAGTAAATAATTAATGTATATACTCCCTCCGTCCCAAAATTATTGTCCCCCGGCAAAAAACACATTCTTTTAAAAAAATGTCACTATCACTACTTTCTCTCTCTTACTTTTTTGCCAAATGACAAGTTTACCATTAACCAATTAATTAACACTTCTTTAAAGTTTGTAATATTAATTTCAACCAAGGGTAATATAGTAAACTTTACCAAACTCCACTATCTATTCACTTTCTATTTTTGGTATGGGACAATAATTTTGGGACGTCCGAAAAAGGAAAAAGGGACAATAAAATTGGGACGGAGGGAGTAATATTTATGTATATTAATTATTTGGACACGAAATGATACATAACGGACGTTAAGTAATTAACGGAATGTACTAACGACCGTTAAGTAAATAGTGGAAGGACTATTAGTGAAAATAGATGATTGGAATGATCTAGAAACCCAACCCATGGGTTGAGGCCGATCAGCCCTTATGGGATTCAAGCCCTAATCGACTAGATTGTGCTCCAAGGTATCTATTCACTATAAATACAAATCAAGGGTTATTTGTTAGGTTACCTTGTGCACTTGTTATAACCCTAATTTGTGTTTTCTCTTCCTTGTCTCTCCAAAACTGGTCGACCACTATTCATAGTGTCGATCCATAAACTTTTTTGTGTAGCAAATATTGCTTTGGTTTTACGTGTTCAATCACCAGCATCATTGCTTGATCGGTTATAGTACATTGTTACAAGAGTTCGGTAACAACTTACTTTAGTTGTTCATCTTGGATTGTGGAACAAAACGGTAAGGGGTTCCACACTAATCCTATTTGTTAATCAAGTGAAGAGAAGAGAAGAAAAAAAGGTATGTAACTTATTTATTATTCGGTAATTCATTATATGTGTTAAATTACGATCTTGCTTCCGCTACGTTCTCTTGATGTGTTTATTTATTTAGATGTGTTACATGCTATTTAAATTACAACAGAAGTATCTTGACACTTGTAGGGGATAAGTTTGCCCATATGGCACACTAAGCCCCTCAAGCCCCCTTTCTTCCACATTGGCCACAAATACTTACTATAACACAATTTGGCATATGACAACTTAAGCCCTTGAAGTCACAATACTTTCATAATCTTATTACACATGCTTTGACTATCACTTTGACTATCGGGTTTGACTATAACTTTACATTCATTGATTGGCCAATCACGTAAAACCGTTGATCCACTTTCATCTAGGGTGGGGTACAAGTACCCGGGAAACGGGTCTAACACAAGTTCCCATCTATTTAGTTAGATAGCATACTTTGATTTAATACCATAGTGATGATATTCGAACGTTTTACTTTTCACCACTAAACACATCTAGTAAAATGAATATAAATTAAGTTTCACTTTTTCTTTTCTTTTCATTTACCCTGAAACTCGACATTTCTAACCATGTATCACACATTTATATTTTGAAACTTAAGTCATAGTAGTTTATTTGTTGAAGTTGAACAAAATATAGGGATTTATTTGTTGTGTTCTTGACAATTTGCACTATAGAATCACGTGTCATCTATGCCATGAGTTTTATTAACTCTCGTTTTTTGTTGTTGATTCGTGTTAGCTCGCTTCTACTTAAAACATATACCGTATGTTATTATGCCTGAACTTGTAACACACCCAATTTCGAAAAACATCACCTTCAAATATTTAAGTTATTAAACCACAAAATTTAAGCAAACCAAACTCTTGAATAAAAATCTATGCAACCCGCTAAGTCTAAACGATAAAATAATAACGATAATAATTGCAAACCTGCAAGCATGTGTTACATAACCATTTTTCAAAACATAATTTTACGTAAGTCATATATCCATTATTCCATTAAGCAGTTAGGCTAGATCCCGTGTTCCAAGTTCATCAACTAGACTCACTTCCCAATTTACTCCACAAGAAGGATTCTTACTTATCCTACACACACTAATACAAGAGACGATTAACAACTGTTAGAAAATGAAAGCTAACTAAGATACAACGAGTTATTAATTAAGCAACCCAACAATAACGTTAAAGCAAGCCAAACCATAATAACTCAAACCATCAATCAATTATTATAAAGTATAACAACAATTGTCAAAACCGCCACCTACATACATCAATAATAACATATGCCAAAGAGAACTAACAATCTTATTCTCCCGTTGCAACCCATTCATCTAATCCCCTCATTCCATCCCATGTGTCACGAATATATATGCATCTATCAAGAAACATCTAAACAATTAACATCAAGACAAGGCAATTAACTAACATACAGTCCGTATCAAACTTAAACACATCATTCTACAACAAAAAAAAGTTTGAACTAATACGGTTAACAAGAAACAAGAGTATTGCCCTCAAAATCTCATTTTATCTTTACACTCGATTTGAGAAAAAAAACATTGTACTCGCCATATTTTATTTTTTCAGTAGCATGTTCTCACGTCCCTATTTGACTGGTTGAGGCCGTAATTATATATGCCCATGACGACTTGATACGATACAAACTTAAAATATGACATGATAAAATCAATATAATGTTTCAATGTTTAGAGCCATTGTAACAATATTATATGTAATCAAAGGAAAGTTAAATCTCCAGGTATAGAAAGCTTGGAAACCTTTTGAGTTCCATATCTATTTTAAATTTTAATTGCTTTGACATCTTTCAACTTTGCATGCTACAAAAACCAGTTTTAAGGGTGTTAATTGTATGCCTACACACACTAATACAAGAGACGATTAACAACTGTTAGAAAATGAAAGCTAACTAAGATACAACGAGTTATTAATTAAGCAACCCAACAATAACATTAAAGCAAGCCAAACCATAATAACTCAAACCATCAATCAATTATTATAAAGTATAACAACAATTGTCAAAACCGCCACCTACATACATCAATAATAACATATGCCAAAGAGAACTAACAATCTTATTCTCCCGTTGCAACCCATTCATCTAATCCCCTCATTCCATCCCATGTGTCACGAATATATATGCATCTATCAAGAAACATCTAAACAATTAACATCAAGACAAGGCAATTAACTAACATACAGTCCGTATCAAACTTAAACACATCATTCTACAACAAAAAAAAAAAGTTTGAACTAATACGGTTAATTAGAAATAAGAGTATTGCCCTCAAAATCTCATTTTATCTTTACACTCGATTTGAGAAAAAAACATTGTACTCGCCATATTTTATTTTTTTCAGTAGCATGTTCTCACGTCCCTATTTGACTGGTTGAGGCCGTAATTATATATGCCCATGACGACTTGATACGATACAAACTTAAAATATGACATGATAAAATCAATGTTTCAATGTTTAGAGCCATTGTAACAATATTATGTAATCAAAGGAAAGTCAAATCTCGAGGTTTAGAAAGCTTGGAAACCTTTTGAGTTCCATATGTATTTTAAATTTTAATTGCTTTGACATCTTTCAACTTTGCATGCATGCTACAAAAACCAGTTTTAAGGGTGTTAATTATATGTCATAATCTTATGGAATTCAATTAACTACAAAGGTGCATCTACATCGTGTTTCTTTAATGGCTATTAATATGAAACACTCCAACAGCCCTTGTTTCATTAATTTGGTAACCTACATGATTCTATGCATCATGAAGTCAGTCTTGAGCACAGCCCAAGTGATTCTATGAATCATTATTGTTGTAATAAAGACCTTCATGAGTATCATTCAAAAAAACATGTACTGTAGTTTTTAAGGCAAATTTCTTTGTTACTCGGCTCAACCAATCAACCGTAATGTAATCCTAACACTTAAAAGTAACAATAGCTTTCAATTTACCAAACTTGATCTAAGAATTTTTAGCTTGAGAGTTGAGTCAGGTTCGAGATCAACTAAAATTGATAAAGGCTCGACTTGTTTTAATACATACATCAGTACATGCATATTACATATGACTCCATAAGAATTCAAGTCTGGTTTTCAAATGTCAAGCTCGGGTCTTTATAGAGGTCATTCTATCTGCTTGAAAATGTTCTTAATAAAATTCGACCAGTCCAGCTCAATAAATTGATAAAAGCTCAACCCAAGTCATCGTTAATCGGATATCAAATCAATATGGACTGTTATAGTTTCATTAGTGCTTGAATTAATTCAGGTTTAGTTTTTTGATTTAGAATCAAACTAAACTAAGACAATAACTAATAGACGCAAGTGTAAAAAATCTGCAGAACAAAACAGATAACAAATTTTAAGCTAAACATTTAAATAGTAAGTCAATGTTAATTTGTTTTTGTTCCTGATACAGTCCTAGCTAGTCTCTAACTAGTTCTAACCAGGTCTAAAAATCCCCGATCAGGACAACTAGCCCGGAGCCCGATTCATAACACTATTGGTCATTTGACTTGAGCTATAAGGAAACACCTGACTCCGCCCACCAGTCTCTAAAGCCCCTTTTCTAGCCCATGCACCATATTTACAATCTCGGTCGTAGCCACTCGTCCCACCTCCCATGTTCACCTCATTTGATATCTTTAAACCATTTTGAAAGCTTGATGAAACATTAGCTACATATGCCCCTTTATTTCTCTCTTGACTCCCATCTTCTGCACCTCTCGAGTCAGCAGCTTTTCTTTTTTCTAAATCTGCCATACTTTTCTGATTAAAAGTACCGAATATGAGGTTCAACAGCGGCTTTATCTGTCGTTCATTCCTGCTACCGGCTGATGTAATCGAAGCTTCTTCAGACGTTTTTGATGCATCTTGTGCAGCTTGTTCCTAAACAACAGAGACAAATAAATGAAACCTGAATTCTTTTAAAGAAATCAAAATTTTCACCAAAGAATATAAAAAATAAAATAGTACCATTCCCGAACGTTCTCGTTTTAGTGTCGCTGCAACTTCTTCAAATGCATTTGCATTTTGCTTTGCTTCTTGAATAATATTAGTGACAGACCACAAGTGCTTATCAATTAAGGGGTGCCTGTTTTTCAAGACACCGCAAAGTTCTCTAATAGTAGATGGCATCGTCTTCGCTACATACACAAGAATATAATGAAACGTTAATAAACTGTTGAATTCAACCATTCAAAACTTTTAAAGAAAAATATAGTATTTGCCTTACCAATCTCAATAAGATTTTTGTTTGGCAGCACATATCCAGTGCTTTCATCATTGTTGCGAGCAACAATATCTCGCCATTGAAAAAGTGCCTGTTTGACAATTATATGGTAAACATAAGTAAAAAACAGTCGAATATATTTGAAAGTATATCATGAATATGTGTGTGTGAACTGTGAAATATGAGAACTTACAGAAACAACAGCAAGTTCTTGGCCATTAAGATCAGCAGCGTGCAACCCGTATATGTTTAGATACGAATTCTCGTCCGTACATTCTTTTTCATAAAGTTGCATGCATACATCATAACTACGTTTATACACCTGAAATCAACAATAACCATGATTTTAATGGAAATTATAATTAAGCAATAGAAATAAATTACGAAATTTGATGGAATCCATCAAGAACAGAACAGAAAATCTTACCTCTACAAGAAGTGATTCGGGCCTTTTTGGATCAGTTGAAGATGAAAGCAGCCTTCTTTTCATGAGATCGTATATGTGCAAAAGATAATGTGTATCTTCGCTAGCGTATCTGTAAATAAATAACCAAAAAGTTCATAAGAAATTATGATTATATGGTGGGTCAAATGGTTAATATGAGTCAAGCTTGACCATACCTCAGCATTTCTTTTGTCAGTGGCCGTAATCGCCAGTCTGCTGTTTGATATCTGCCAGAAATTATCAATCATTAAATATAAGAAACCGAGCATAAATATACTATCTTTCAACTTATGTTCAACTAAAAGATACATACTCTTTGTTCGCACTAACCCCACAGAAGTACAGCAACAGATGTTCCAAAGAATTTCGCTCCATTTTTAGCACTCTTGATGCCTGAAATTTCAAGATTCACCGAAGTTAAGATCAATGTAAAAAATAACAAATCATGATAAATAATTGTAAATTTCATGTCAAATTATGAAACAACAAACCTGTCCTGTATCAAACATGTTGCAAACATAAATGCTGAAGTCTCGTTGCAGCCATAGAATATCTTTATCTGCTCCGTGCATAACCTTTCGTTTGGTTGGATCCTGAAAAACATCTCGTAGATTTTCACCGATATGAGCATGAAGTTTGAGTGTATCCACTATGAAATCTTCAGTTCTTGTAGATATTTGCATTAGACATGTTAAGCCTTGGTATGATCGATATGCATTGTGTTCCAAATCAACCTAGAGAAAAATTCAGAAAATGATAAAGTCAAACATGATACAGCTAAAAATCCAAATTTTATATAAATTATTATAGTTTATTATCATTTTTTTGGTGATATGGTAAATTTCTTTCATGGTTTAATAAGGTTTGGATTTCATACAAAAATTCAAATCAATTCAAGTCAAATTTTTAAATTGAAAATCAGCTTGTTTGACTCTCAAAGTCAAACCAGGATAATGAAAGCAGGGCATACCGCAAATTCATTGACGTTGCGCAGCTTTGCCGCTAGATCCATCAGGCCTTTTTTATCTTGCACGAGTGTGAACGTTGTATTTCCAACTGGAGATGGCCTTACAGGCTCGAAATTGCTCACACTTTTATCAATGAAGTGAAAAAACGGATATTTCTCCTATAGATACAAGAGAAAAAGAAACATATATTAGGGATTTGCCATTTTACAACATATAAACAGTAAAAATATTTACTTTAAGCCAGAACAAATTCACTTCATTCGTGTTCATGATGCATAACAAGTTAAAGATTAACCAATTTGAATTCTTTTTAAGGCTTTTAGGCGCATTTGACCTGCGTTACTGTATCCAATTGCAGTTTAAAGCTGTCATTATCTGATCTAAAACTCAATATTTGACTCCTAATCTAAATACAAAAACCTGATTATATGCACTCAAGAACACAAAAAAAATGTATAAACTATAAATCCAGTAATCACTTTCAATCTATAACCAAATCACTAGAAACTGAGAAAACTCAAAAAGATTATCCCCATCAAATCACATTATATATAAAAAGAAACTAACCAATGGATGTATAGGCCTTGATCTATCCGGACTCATCAACAAACCATGATCAAACGGCCAATTCGTATTATCCACCTCTATCCCATACACAAGTTGTGGCTTCGGAATCGAAGCTATATGAAAAGGTATCTTCGCCTTCGGTGCTCCAAATCCGTGCTCATCCCTCGAATCCGACTTCACATATGAACCATTATTAGCACTCATGCTACTATTTCCAACCACCAAATCTTTTTCAGTCACATTATTTTTCTCCACATTAACCAACTGAAACATATTTTCCTTATTCCTCAAGTCCACAAACTGATCAGCAACATATCCATAACTATTACCATAAAACCAGTTAATATAATTATATCTATAAGCATCATCAGCATTCATAACATATCGTGGGCTATTATTATGGTAAAAGCCAAAGTTACCATCAGGTAAAAATTGTTGGGTTTGTGCTACATGCACAGCATATGGATTCATAGCAGTTAAAGGATCATGAAACATGGTATATTGATGATTTGATCATGCGATAAAAAGATATAGTACGACGGTTTTCTGTGTAGGGTTTAAGGGTTTTTTTAGGGAGATCGTAAAAGAATAGAGAATGTGTTTAGAAACATGACAATCTTGCCTATATATAGCTTTCGTCCCAAGAAAAAGAGTTTTCTATTAGATTAAGGATTGGTTTGTATTATTTATGGTAACTTACCTTATTTTTTATGGTATTGTAGATAAGTCGGCATTATTTGTAAAGTTGTAATTATAATCCATAGAAAAAATTACACGGATGGTCCCTGTAGTTTACACGGATTTCAAGTTTGGGTGCTATTGCATTTTATTTACGTCAGACATACCTAATTTGGCAAACGTTTCACGAGTTTGGTCCCTATCTTGGATGGGCGTTATCTTTCTCCGTTAAGTGTTTGCATCGTTAGTCCCTCCGTTAGTTTTGTTTGCATCGTTAGTCCATCCGTTAGTATTTTTTACAAAAATTGTGTTTTTTTTTTTAAATTATTTTTTTTAGAAAAATTAATTTTTTTTCGAAAATAATTATTTTACAAAAATTAATTTTTTTTTAGAAATTAATTTTTTTTTCGAAATTATTTTTTTTAGAAAAATTATTTTTTTTTTCGAAATTAATTTTTTTACAAAAATTACTATTTTTTTCGAAATTATTTTTTTTTAAATTAATTTTTTTTTCAAAATTAATTTTTTTTTCGAAATTAATTTTTTTAGAAATTTTTTTTTTCGAAATTAATTTTTTTTAGAAAAATTAATTTTTTTTTCGAAATTAATTTTTTTACCAAAATTACTATTTTTTTCGAAATTAATTTTTTTACAAAAAAAATACTTTTTTTTTTTCTAAAAAAAAGTTTAAAAAATTTTTCTAAAGAAAAAGTTTAAAAAAGTTTATAATAATAAAAAGTTTAGAAAAAAAAGTTTAAAAAAGTTTAGAAAAAAAGTTTGAAAACAAAGCAAAAACGGTGATTTTCGGATGAGTTTCGACGACTTTTTTGCATTTTTCGAGGTTTAGACGAAGTCGAAAAAATTCCCCGAGCACACCATTGGAAAGAGCACGAAAAAACGAGTCCAACGGTACTTTCATTTATTTTTGAACCGGGTCAAAACTCCTTAAAATGACAGGTCAAATTTAGCATTAAAGTGGACTGGGCTTATTCGCATATAAAAGAAACCAAGTGCACCATATTATACGAGGGTATGCCCAGCCCAGCTGGGTATCACCCTCGTTCCCCACACAATAGACCCGAGTTCGATTCTCAGCTGAGGCAACTTGGGTATTATTCGTGCATTGCCACGTGGCACCACCTCATTGGTCCACGTGGCGACCCGACCCGACCCCGACCCGAGTCAGACCCGACCCGATACCAACTTGACCCGTTAGATGACCTGGCCCGACCCGATGCCGCGTGGCACCACTCAGGTGGTGACACGTGGCACCCGACCCGTTGAGTTGACCCTTGACCAACATATAGGACTAACGATGCAAACAAAACTAACGGAGGGACTAACGATGCAAACACTTAACGGAGAAAACTAACGGAGGGACTAACGATGCAAACACTTAACGGAGAAAGATAACGCCCATCCAAGATAGGGTCCAAACTCGTGAAACGTTTGCCAAATTAGGTATGTCTGGCGTAAATAAAATGCAATAGCACCCAAACTTGAAATCCGTGTAAACCACAAGGACCATCCGTGTAATTTTTTCTAATCCATAACTTCCATGGTTTATCTTTATTATAGTAATTTAGTAGCAATCTAAATTAGTGTTATATTTATCTCAAGATTAATAAGTTTTTTTTAGCAACAAGGGTTATGATAATATTATTCACAATTTTACAATGTATTTCATATACAATACTTTTTTTTTTGTTAAAACATGTTTACTAAACTTATAAGTTACACTCTTTAGATGTGTTTTCTGATTTAGTATAATTATATATTTGAAAAACTTCTTGAAAACTGAGGGCTTTATCTGATTTAAGATTGTATAACGGTGACTTTTAAACCACGTAAATTAGTCGGTCAAAAGATAAAAAATATTACCACCTAAAAAGAGTGCCTATTTCATATGCATGATAACAAAACCCATATCAAATGGTCAAATCTAAAGAGTATCATTTAATGGACCGAATAAGAGCAAATGGTTATTGGGATTATTTTTATTTTTCTCAAATTTCTTTTTACATATCATGAATTGGTGGCGTACTTAACAAAGTAGAAGTAGCACTTAGCAATAGAAGTGAGTAGTAACCGTTATTTTTTATAAATACATTTGGTAACGTAGAGTCGTAGATTTAGCTATATAATGTGTTAAATGACGTAATTTTGTATCATCACAGCTCTAAAATGCACAATTCTCCTAAATGTTACTTCATGGAACGTTAAACATTCCGGAAAAAAAAAAATAAAGCTACTTGATGATCACCAAACGAGCATTAAAATCGCAATGCTTTCCGCTCTTAAATTCTCCTAAACACTTTACACCAAACACACCATTTGTCATTTATCAATTTATTACATCCACATGGATCAAATTGGGTAAATATCCATCAAATCGGATAACAATTGTCATATCTAGATTTGCCTCTTTTCATAAGTTCTACGTATGTTTGAAAAAAGTACATACAACTTTTTATCAAATTGCACTATTTATGTATTACAACACTATTATTGCATACAATAATATCTATATCTATACTATATAATAAATATAAATAATTTACAAGCCGTTGAAGCATCCAATGCAATTAATTTTCTTATGTGTCTCAATTCTGATTGGTTGGATAGTTAATGCGTACAACACAACAATGCCATCATTTCTTCAACATTCTTAAGCAAAAACGCTTTATAATTCAACACTCATATTTTTGGTAACTAATTAACTCATTCAAACCAATTAATTTGAGCAATTAATGTTTACGCATTCAAACAATCATATATTTTGCTCCGTCTTTATCATCAACCCTAATCGATTCAAAAACCCCTTATACACAAAATCTCAAAATTCATCCGATTCGTTTGTACATTTAGAATTGTTTTAAACTGTTCTTGATTTGCCAGTGATTTGTATCCTCTCCACACCATAAATTTGGTAAGTATATAATATATTCAAGTTTTTATTTAGTTAGGTTTTGTTTTGAGTTCCTTTATTTTAGTTCTGCAGGATTTCATGTTTTTGAGTCACAAAGTTACATTCTCCCTTCGATTCAAGGTTAGTAGGTTTAAAAATTATATCTCATTATTTTGTGGTTTTGCCTTTTCGTTGATGATTATTTCTAATTGATTTCTTATAATCATTTCGTTATTTGATGAACATCCTAATCTTTTTCAGAAAGTTAAGAGGGTGGATTCGAATTTTGTTGACAGCAAAGTCATGAATTCGCCAATCAAATATAAATCGTGTAAGTTATAAAAGTTTTATGTATGCCCACTGTTATGTGAGAATAAGTTTTAATTTCATTATTTTGTATTCTTAATGAACATGAGGTTTTTAGCTTATTAGATTTTTTTGCCTTTGACCAGTAGCTAATAGTGGAATACTAAAAGCATTACGTATAGAGGAATTTATAATGGTGTGATCTGTTTGCCAAGAGACTATGCTATTCTATTATAGTCTTTTAAGTATAATTGTTTTTACAATGAATGTGTGGTCACTTTTGGTTGCATGATTTGTTTCTTAAGTATAATTGATTTGTTTCATGATTTGTAGGTATTCTCTCTAATAGACATGTGTGTTCAAACAGACGATGGGGTAAACCAACGGGGAATGGCAGTGATACGGGTGTTGCCACGAGGCCTAAGTCGAATAAGAAGAATAGGGATGGGGAAGGTGCGGAGCAAAATTGATGGCTTCTGATATTCTGTTGTATCAGGTATGGTTTTTTCTCCATTAATCGTATCATTATCCGAACTTATTTCTTATAGGAATATAGGGGTTGTTTCGTATATGGGTTATATGGGATTGCTTATTTGAATATTACATGTGAGTATCTATAAGAGGCAGTGGTAAACCATGTTTTTTTATTGGTTCAGTTCGGTTTTAAACCGTATTGAAAGAATGATTCAGTTTTAAACCATTTTGACCCAGTATATATCAAACATAACACAAAATGACCATATCATGTTGGTCTTAAGAACTGTTCTTTACTCTTTATATATATGCACATATCATTTATGATGCAGCGGGGACCCTATATTCATGGAGCCATTTTGGAAGCAAAATGCAGCGGATAGTGCAGTCGCCATATAAGGGTGGCATCGCATGAGTAACCGTAGGCTTACTAAACTACTATCTCAATAAGCAATCCCAAATACATTTGTAATATGCATTCCATTGTAGGAAATGCAGTAACCAAAGGAATAAAATTAAACAATATTCATGGGTATGTATATTTTATTAACTCATACTGGTCATGTATATATGTAGACTAAACTACTATCTCATACTGGTCATGCCGGAACACATTTCAGGTAGGTATATTTTATTATCTTGGTTATACATTATGGTTCTCACCATATTTATGGTTCTAACACTTTGCTCACTTTACATATGTTATAGTTGGGCGGTGATAAAGGATAAAGATGTATATTAGAAGATCTTAAACTATACTTCAGTTGCTGATTTGGGAATTTCAAAGGACACACAATTAAGAGTTTTGAAGCTTTTAAAGAAAGTCGTTGAAGGCGATGGTATAATGATTTTTTATTTAGCTTATAACAAAATGAGGGATCGTTGGGAGAAATTAACTTTTGTCTTCTCAAAGTCAATAAGATTTCCATTCAAAATGAGACATCCTTTGCATTGCGATTTTTTCAACGAAACTATGCTACCATCTCCAGCTACTTTTATTTATTTAGTCTACCATCTCCAGGTACTTTTATTTAATTAGGCTATATATAGTTGACATTTATGGTCAAACGGTTATATCACGGGCTCATTAGAGTTCATAAATGATCATGTAGCAGAGATTTATCAGGTGAGGGTGTGCAACATGCATTACTAAAGATGCTTGAAGGAACTGTAAGTTCTTACTTTTTAGTATGTTAAAATAATTCAGTTGTATTTTAATAACGGTGTCAATGTCAAAGCTAAAAATTAAAATATGTTACTTTACTTAATTTTATTGACAGAGAGCTTGGTAACAAACAAGTAAACTAATGTATATTCTAAGGTATTGACTGTGTGTGATTATTCATTATCACAGGATGGCACCCGACAGGATTCATGTTACTTGTGTGTTAGTTTATGACCAAACACTTTCAGGTCGTGTTCACAAAGGAGTGTGTTCAACCTAGATGAAGGTAATTTAACTTATCCAAAAAATGATCAAATTTGAAGAGTAGCCCTTTTTTATCATTGACTAATTGCTCATGTGACTTCATTCCAGAATGTTGTTCGTATGACATAAAGAAAAGATAATAATTAAGGTTAAAAAATAAAAAGTTTGACATGAAACAAGTTGGTATAGTAAAGGATGACATTTAAGGTTCAAAAACGAAAAAGTTTTTTTAACTTGAATAATTATAATGCTTTAGTTAATTTTGATACTATTGATATGCTGACTAATCATTTTGACATTTGATGATAAAAACAGAAAAAATGGTAAATTTTGCATAAATTTGGTATCGATTTTTGTTTGGAAAGTGAAGTGGTTTGACTTGAAAAGTCGATGTATGTGAAATTATGCAGGTAATTTGATAGAGAGAGCAACGAAGAAGTTGTAATGGGAATAGTCTAAGCTGAGTTTACATCGACTATTTCCAAATTTCAACATCGAAGGTGGCTACCCGTCACCTCTCCCTCATCGATGCGCTGGCCTTTAGGAGCATGGAAATCTTTAAAAGGAATTCATTAATGGATACGAAAGTCAGATAGGTATGAAGATATGGTTTAGAAATGGTGTTTTGGTACAATCAGGATTATACACAAATGGATCATATCATATCTAAAGTCATAATCGATACATAAACTATATTGTGTTTTTGGCCTTTTGTGTTTTGACCCACAATTAAAATTGAAGCATCTTCACAATGGCTTCTGAAAAAGATCTTATTCTATCCAAATAAGTTTTTTCGGTGTTGTTTATGAATTGTAATAAGCCAATAAGATGCTTAAATAAGCTTATCCATAGACAAATAGTGTCTAATGAATGATAGATTCTCACTGTATACATCACGTGTTGGTAAATGATATTTTTTTAATGTTCTGCAGGGTTTTAGAGGCGGAGGAAGACCTTTTTCGAATTGCAGAGGCAAAGGAATTATGAGAAAAGACAAATCTTATCAAGGTACTGCACATGTTAACTCTTTTAATAAATAATCTCGATAGAGTTAAAAACATCAAAATTTTAGATTACGCGGATGATAAAGATAAGTGCACACTTAACTAGAATATATAGCGTGTAACACCCCCGTTTTCGATATTCGCAGCGGAAATATAAGTTGGGGTGTTACTTCAAGGATAACAGTCATGAAAATAGAAAACGACTCGAAAAGAGACGTTTTAAATTAAATTGTTATCATTCATTTATCAAATCAGAGTTACATAATATAGGTCCCAGAGGGAGGTTCGGAAATACGTTATAAAAGTTACATTATTTGTTGAATGATAACATAGTGGACACTCTTATTATAAAAAGAAAGTCCACAGCCACTCCGTGCCAAAGTCATACTTCTAATTACCTGAGATAAAACATGCTAAAAAGTCAACACAAAGGTTGAGTGAATCCATAGCGTTTAAAGTTATAATAAGTTTTGAACGCAAGCTAAATAAAAGAAATCAGTTATATCACAATTCGGAATATTGCACTAAACCTCATGACACGCAATGCGTTGACAGTTTCCAGTCTCACTAACATAATAAAAATGAAAGTGGTTTGCCCCCAAGATTAGATTTCAAATATAATGCATCTGCCTAACCGGCTACCACAAAGATATCCATCCGATTAGAACAAATGGGTCGTCAAGCCAATAGATCTATTCACATATTCGCGCTCACCCAGCAGGTGACTAATGGTGCATGATATGAGGGACTTTTAAATAATAAATATAAATAGGGAACAGTTAACTTAGTGCAATAACAATCAGGAAAATACTTGTGTTCGGTTTAGTAGCATGTATCTCCCCACAAGTTTAGAAAACATATAAAGAAAAGTGGGACTATGAACTCACCTTGACAGTCTGGATGGAAAACAAAGTTAAATAGAGTTGATAAACGTCTCCGGCACGCAACCTGGTTCGTTATGTCAAGTTTCAGTAATCGTTTTCGAATATATATAAGTTTCCAATGTTCGTTTCGTAACGTTTTAGTTGATGATTAAATGTTTAAATGAGATAACATGAAGTCTCTTCAAAAGTTATACGATTTATCTTATTTCTTATTTTTATGTCTTTTTTTTTGTTTGTTCGTTAAATATATATCTCGTTCGTTTTTTATTGAAATAAACGTATTTTGTCTATTAATCAAATCGATATATAATAATAATAATAATAATAATAATAATAATATAATAATAATAATAATAATATAATAATAATAATAATAATAATAATAATAATAATAATAATAAGTCTTGCGCTAGGGTTGTTAGTATGGTCGTACCACTTACTATCATAGCTTTTGTCGTGGATCAAACATGGGGGAAATAAGTCTTGCGCTAGGGTTGTTATTATGGGTCCTTGTTGTGTTTCCTAGGTAATCCTTAGTGAAATAAAACTTATGTAATCATTATCATTTCCGTTGTTAACTATATCGCCATTTAACTTTCGTGGCTTTCAATAAAATTTGTACTAATTGGGTTTGCTATATGTCCTTGTAAATTCTTAGGGTTTTCTATCCATAATTTTTGTTAAATTCCTATCTTAGAGGTAATGGGTAGTAGATGTAGACTTTTTATTGTATCAAATCAAAAAGTGATATTTTATTTTGTTTCAATATTTTGCTTTTGAATGAAAATTGTTATTAGAAAATCTGAAAAGATAACTGTTCCAATTATGTCATGATTCTTCCTAAATTATACATAGTTGATCAGGCTATGTATAATTGATGATCAAATAATGTGATATTTGGCTCAGTTATAATGGTACTTATATTTCTTCAAGAAGTTTTAGATGGTGTTCAACGTTTTGTTTCTGTAAAATAACTTCGTAATTATTTTTCAAAGAGATAAGAAAATTTTAGTCCATACTACAGTGATAAGTTAGAGATTTCTAAGGGTATTAATGGGATATCCTCAAAATAACTCTTAGGGTTTGTCTAAGGATCTTACAGGGTAGTGATAGTCTATTGTTCCGTCAGAAATAATATTCACCAAATTTCCTAATGGTATACTAGTGTTTTGCTAGGTACTAACTATGAACAGGGTAAGGAGGAATATAATAGATATTTGAAACTAAACGCAGATCGTGATTATTACGGAATTATTACAGGATGAAGGCTTCATATGGTAGGAAGGTAGTTTATTACACTTAGGTTACATCCATCGTAACTAAGGTAGAGATTTGAAAAGAAATACAACTTAAGGGGGGGTTCTAAACCTTAATTTATTTATCTACTACAGGGATTTATCTTCTGCTTAAATTCTAAAGTCATCTTTTGACATGGTTGGGATCTTAATGAGTTCTTATTCTTTTGCACTAGGTTTGGCTTTGTGGTTTTTCTATCATCGAGTTTTCGCTTTTGGTTATTTTGTTTAATTCCTAGGGCCAGGGTGATGGTAGGTTTAGTCATGATATGTTGGTCTAATATCCGTGAAGCTTTCATCCTAATTTGAGTTTACTTAGTCCTAGTAGATGGTCACAATGCGAAGTTATAACCATTTGAGAATCATAAATTACGATGTGTCTGGTTAATATCGTAAATAAATGATTAACTATTGGTATAAACTGCTAGGGAACAAACTAATTCGTTTGAAATTCAGCAACTTTCTCTTCATTCATCAAATTTCCTTCCGAAATTTATCTTAGAGGGTTCTATGGTTATAGCCTAGTTATGGTAGGTATATGGAATCATAATAATCTTAGGTAATGTCATGGTAGGTCTGGATTTAATCACTGAAAATAATATGATATTAATAACTTGATTGATTGTTTTTACAAAACAATTGATACAAGGTATTTTATTAATATTCCATGTGGTAGGTTAAGGATTTTCTGTCTCTAGCGTGAATGTTTGGGTTCCTTGTTGTCAATAGTGGTTCTAGTTTTTGTCACTTGTTATGTTACCAGTTGGTCGGTTGCCTATGTTTGGAGGTAGGGAAGGGAACTGTTGTCTAGAGTGTGGTTTGGGTTGCGGGAAATCATTTGTCTACTATGGGGAGTGAGATTTTTGTATAAGTTCATGGGTAGCCATTACATATATGCACAACATCATAGTAAGACATAATAAAATGAGTTTGTTCACAACATAAAATATATAACAAAAGTAGTTTGTTATAGATTTATAGGTTGATCATAATTCTGAAAATTTCAGACTTATTTAGATAATACAGGAAATACTAACCAAATACTATTTGACTTACAACAACGATACATGTGACTTTAAGATCAGTTACGTCCTTGACGTAGATGCTTAATTTCAGTCTCAAGTCTCAGTTAGGCAATTTCCATTTCTAAGAAGCGTTCCTGAATTTCCTGGTACATCCTCAAATGATTGTCCAATAGGGCTTCTAAGGCGAAAATCTTTTGATCCTGGTTTCTTGCCGTTTTGCTGGCTATCCACAAGGTTCTTTTAATGTCTTCCACTCTACCATGTATTTCACAATGCTCTCTTCTCGAACAGCGGATCCTGGAATCTAGGCTTCTAATTTTATGATTGTAGGTATTTTTCATCTTGTCAACCTTCACTCTTAAATCAAACACCGCTCGTCTCTCGGCATCTGCCCTTCTAAACAGGGTGTCGATGTTACGGTCGTACCATTCAAAACGTAATGGTTGTAACCCTTCCAACTGTTTAGTGTGGGTGTCGAGAGTGTTGGCTTGTTGATAAAGAAGGTTCCATATCGAATCATTAGGGTTTAAACTAAAGTCGGGGGAACTAGATGAAGACTCATCATCTGGGTTGTCTGGTATTGGGGATTTTGGAATGTCAGGTAGTGGAGAGTTTGGTCCTTCATCTTTCTGAATTGTTTCTTGGTGTGTATTTTGTCCAACCTCAATTGCTGTTGGACAACCAATCAACTTTTCATGAGATTCGGTTACTTCCTTAAGTTTCTGACGTGGAGACGAATGAGTAGGTGATAATGGGAGTGGTTTTGGGGTAGTTTCGTTCATGTTAGGGGTTTCGGGAGACATGGTACTGTAGTAATTTGCAAATAATAATTATAAGTAATTATTATAAGAAATTAATAACAGTAAAGAAAGAAAAATGAAGATAAAATATTCAAGGGTGTGAGAGTATCTATCAAAAGTGCAAAGTCTAATATGAAATAATCCTAATAGGTGAGGTACTAAGTACGGTATTATCTTGATGTCCGAGTCTGGACATAAGAGGGATAGAATGGATAGGGGAAGTCATGATTTTGTAACCACCCGGTAATTATAAATATTTCACTAAGTAACTAAATGATTAACAATAAGTTATAAATAATGTTTTAGTGATGTCGTCGCACGGAGGACTTTAGTTAAGTTTTATGAAAATTGGTTATAGTTCAATGTTTGAAAACATTTGGTTCTCTATAACCATGGGCTCTGATACCAATCTGTAACACCCCCGTTTTCGATATTCGCAGCGGAAATATAAGTTGGGGTGTTACTTCAAGGATCACAGTCATGAAAATAGAAAACGACTCGAAAAGAGACGTTTTAAATTAAATTGTTATCATTCATTTATTAAATCAGAGTTACATAATATAAGTCCCAGAGGGAGGTTCGGAAATACGTTATAAAAGTTACATTATTTGTTGAATGATAACATAGTGGACACTCTTATTATAAAAAGAAAGTCCACAGCCACTCCGTGCCAAAGTCATACTTCTAGTTACCTGAGATAAAGCATGCTAGAAAGTCAACACAAAGGTTGAGTGAATCCATAGCGTTTAAAGTTATAATAAGTTTTGAAAGCAAGCTAAATAAAAGAAATCAGTTATATCACAATTCGGAATATTGCACTAAACCTCATGACACGCAATGCGTTGACAGTTTCCAGTCTCACTAACATAATAAAAATGAAAGTGGTTTGCCCCCAAGATTAGATTTTAAATATAATGCATCTGCCTAACCGGCTACCACAAAGATATCCATCCGATTAGAACAAATGGGTCGTCAGGCTAATAGATCTATTCACATATTCGCGCTCACCCAGCAGGTGACTAATGGTGCATGATATGAGGGACTTTTAAATAATAAATATAAATAGGGAACAGTTAACTTAGTGCAATAACAATCAGGAAAATACTTGTGTTCGGTTTAGTAGCATGTATCTCCCCACAAGTTTATAAAACATATAAAGAAAAGTGGGACTATGAACTCACCTTGACAGTCTGGATGGAAAACAAAGTTAAATAGAGTTGATAAACGTCTCCGGCACGCAACCTGGTTCGTTATGTCAAGTTTCAGTAATCGTTTTCGAATATATATATAAGTTTCCAATGTTCGTTTCGTAACGTTTTAGTTGATGATTAAATGTTTAAATGAGACAACATGAAGTCTCTTCAAAAGTTATAAGATTTATCTTATTTCTTATTTTTATGTCTTTGTTTTTGTTTGTTCGTTAAATATATATCTCGTTCGTTTGTTATTGAAATAAACATATTTTGTCTATTAATCAAATCGATATTTTGTCTATTTCATTGTCCTTTCGTGGGGCTCAGTGGGTGTCATGATGGTAGTGGAAATGGGCTTACCAAGACTTCATTGATCACACATCTTCGGGATAGACATTGCAATGGTGAGACACAAGCTATCACTAAACACTCTCTTGTTTCTGATTTGGTTGTTTTTGAGAGGGCTGAGGTTACTCTTAAGCGTATGGGACTTTGGTTATGTGGTGTTTGTTTCAAAACGCATACTCTCCGGGCTAAGTATCGTCATGGTTCTGAATTTGTGTCACCCCCTGATTGTGGTGATGGTGTTGTTAGGTTCGTGTTGTACGGTCTCACCAAACCACAAATTCCTTCTTCTGTTCAACGAGCCCATGTTGAAGATTTGGTTCTGGATGAGCATGTTGTTTTTGATTTGCCTCTTCTTGACACTTTGTTGTCTAAGGGGTTGCGCACCGTTAAATCCATCCCTCCCAAGTGTCGCTTAGGGTTTTCTCGGGTATTGAAAGGAGCACTTGATAAGGTGATTTGCGCGCCTGATGACATTTCTTGCTGGGTTAGTTTATTAGTCTTGCCTACTTGTATCCTTAAAACCTTTTGCCCGAGGAGTAATCAAGAGTGTAGGTCGGCTATTAAGCGTCAACGCCAGGAAGAGTATATTATTAATGCCATTCGATCTTGGGGCATGTCGGGTGGTAGTTTGCAACTCGTGAGAGAGGCTTTAGCCGAACCCTCCCCATCATGGTCTAACATTGATGAGGATAACTTGGACCTGGGTGAGCGTAATGTCAAGCAGTGTAAGAGGAAGATTTGGGATGGCCATTATACTGCGGCTGTCAGAGTTCTTTCTTCTTCTGGTGTTGCACCTTATAATGATGCAACTCTTGAGGACTTAAAGATTAAGCACCCTTTCAAAGCTGCTCATTCTTTGCCTCTTTTACCTATTGATCATCACCACCTCATTGCATCTTCTACTGTGGTTCTTGATATGATTAAGAGTTTCCCTCGTGGTACGTCTTGTGGTCGGGATGGTTTACGTGCCCAACACCTTTTGGATTGTTTAAGTGGTGCTGCTGTGGCTATTTCTGATGAGTTAATCGCTTCTATCACCCAAGTGGTGAATCTTTTTCTTGATGGTAAATGCCCTAGGGCGTTGGGTGAGTATATTGCTAGTGCTCCTCTTACACCGCTGGTCAAGCCGGGTGGTGGTATCCGTCCTATTGCAGTGGGGACCGTTTGGAGGCGTTTAGTTTCCAAGGTTAGTGCTGCTATGATTGGCCATTCTTTGGACGGTTATTTAAATGATCTACAGTTTGGTGTTGGGGTGTCTGGAGGAGGAGATGCTATTCTTCATGCCGTGAATCGGTTGATTGAAGACCGTGGAGATGATGTGGGTCTTTCGATGTTGTTGGTGGATTTCAAAAACGCCTTCAACTTGGTGGATCGTGAGGTTATGCTACATGAGGTTCGCCTTCGTTGTCCTGCTATTTCACGTTGGGTTGAATTTTGTTACTCCAGCCCAGCTAGATTATATTATGGGGAACACACTTTATGGTCACATCAAGGTGTACAACAAGGTGATCCACTTGGACCTTTGCTTTTTTCTTTAGTGTTACATCCTTTGGTATGTAAGATTAGAGACTCCTTTAGCCTTTCCCTTCAAGCTTGGTACCTGGATGACGGCACTATTATTGGAGATACTTTGGTTGTGGGGGAGGTTTTAGAACTTATAATGTTGGATGGACCTCGTTGTGGTTTACACATCAATGTTGATAAAACTGAGGTTTTTTGGCCTAAGGAAGATCTGATCCGTGCAAAGGTGTATATATATAAATATAGACGGATACACGTGAATAAAAACAATTCCACCTTTTAGGAAAAAGGCTAACTTGCAAAAACTCACGTTTGTGTGTGTGATACCAGGTAAGTGATTACCCGGGTCGTTTCCCAACGAGGATGGAATGGACAACCGTTTAAGGTTTGAGATTAGAGTGACTGATGATTAGGATATGGATTTTTGCTTTTTTTTAATTCTATTTAAATAATGAGAAACAAATTCTCAAAATATAATTAAGATTAACAAAATTTATATTTAAAAACGCGAAACGGGAAATCTAAAAACAGGATTAAATAGTGAAATCTATAAAATTAAATCCTACAAGTACCAAATTATTTTTCTTAAGTTATAAATGACAAAAGAAAATTTTAGAAAAAAGATTTATATTTTTCTGACTTTTATTTTTTTTATTATGATTTAAAAACTAAACGTAAAAGAAAAATTAATTAAAAATACTAAAACTATTCTGAAAATCCTGAAAATTTTATTTAAATTACTTTATGCTATTATAATCCTAGGAAAAATAAAAAGAAGGCATCAGCTTATTCTAATAAGCTGATAATAAGCAATTAAGTTCGGATAAGCTAAATTGGACAAGAAGGTTAAATAGATTATTAATGCAAACTAAAACAGAAAAGACCCAAGGGCGCTAGTGGTAGTGTGTGTGGTGTTGTGTTACTATCCTAAAGGTCTGGGGTTCGATCCCTACCCAGACCTTTTTGCTTTTTATTTTTTATTTTTAATTTTCTACTACAAACTTATTAAGTTGATGAAATTAAGCACTTTTACTAACTGTCATATTTTCTGAAAACTTAAAAATAAGCTAGAAATAAGCTCAAAGGACTAAGCAGTGGGCAAAGTGGGAAGAAACTGAGGTTGGGCACCTCAGTTCAACTGGGGTGATTTTAAGCCGAGAAAAAGCTACTAATAAGCTATAGTTTAACTACCAAAGTGAAACCTCATAGACTTCATAATATGAACTTACTAAAATCCAAAATCTAAACCTCAGGATGGCTTAATTACAGCTTAAAAATAAGCTGCAAATCAGCCAAGATGTTGATGAGGTTGCTGATATAGCAGGTGAACAGGGCAAAAATAGCCCTTTTTAAGCTGTTGAAAAGCATTGATAAAAAAATTCTAAAAATATATAAAAAATATGAGCAAGTACACAAGCCATCAAACTTTATGCGTACCAAATTTTAGCTGAATTGGACTTAAGATGAAGAAATGAAAAATAAAAGAAATTTAGTGCAGATAGGAAAAAAAATCCGAAAAAATTATGCAGTTGCTATGACTGTGGGCTGATTTGAGTGAATATTAGAACAAGGGCATAAGGGGCCTAATCACTACTCTATATAGGACTCTAATGAAGCAAGAAATTCTAAAAATGAGGGCTTATCTACCCTAGCTTATGAAGAGCTTATAAGCTCAGTTAGAGTGCTCAATTTGTTCTAAGTGGACTCAAAAACATGAAATCTCTTAAAAATAAGCCACAAGCTGCTACTAACTCCTCCTATAAGCTTATTTAGGCAAGATTGAACTAAAGGAACTTGCAAATGAACAGTGAGGTACCAAAATACCCATTTTGACCCATATGAGCCAAACAGCCCTTAAAAAGGGACTGTTCTTGTTTTGAACTAGCACAGGCCTGTTTAAGCAAGGTTTCTTAATCTTTACCTATCAATTGACTTAATTCAACTATAATAAGCAACTTTCAAATCACAATAAGCACTAAATTAAGCTAATCTATCTTTGGCTATTTTTTGGCTTTTTATTAGATTTTTAAGTAAAATGAAACAAAGGCTAATAAAAACTGATAATATAGATGAAATATATTTAAAAACTATTAATAAGCAGTAAATAATGGAAATAAGCTAATATTAAGCTATTGTACAGTAAATATGCAAAACTTGAAAAATAAGCTTACAACTGAATGGATTATAGAACAAAGGACTAAGGATCAGAAACACCTAGCTTGTCAACAACAAGCTAGAAACCCAATATAAGCCTTCCAGAATAGCTTATACCCCCAGAACAACTTATTGTGAGCTTATGTTGACTTTGTTGACTTTCTTCATCATTTGAAATTTGAACAGCTTATTTCTAATATAAGCTTACACAAAGCTATGAAAAGCTTTCATAAGCTTATAGGAAGGGTGTTTATGGCTTTTGAGTGATTCTTAACAACTTATTATTTAATACGAATTAAAGTAAAATTGAAATTTATAAAAACTGATAATGAGTAAAAGAGAGCTTGAAATTATAACAATATAACTGTAAATGACTTGAATTAACACTGGAACTTGAAAATTACAATAGGTAAAGACTGATAAAATAAAAACGATTAAGGAAAAATTAACTACTACCATTTAAGGCTACATTGTGGCCCTATTTATAAAAAAATGAAATGGGATTTATCTCTTGTCTTCCTCTGAACCATTCTGCACCCTTGGATTGCCTTGAGATGATCTCAGCCTTCAAAACTAAATTTGGCGCCAAAAAGTGGTAGTAGTGGGAACACCAACTTGGTACTGTGAAGTGTGATGGGGAAGAAGCAATAAATGCTTTGGACTTGGTTAGGTGAAGTGTAGCAGGAGGAGGGGAAGAGATAAGGGTGAGGTGATGGGGCAGAGGAGGTGGTATGGCAGAGGTGGTTTTGGCGGGGTAGTGGTTTAGGAGAAGGGTTTGACTTAAAGTCAAACCGGGGTTTTGGGTTTAATTAAAAAGGGAAGGGTTTGGGCTGTGGTTTATTTAAGTTGGGTTGGGTAGGTTTATTAGATGGGTTGGGTAGTATTTAAGGTTTAGGATTAGAATTGGATTTAGGGTAAAACTTAGGGACCAATTCTGCCAATTCTGAAAATCCAGGGACTAATCTTGTAATTTCTGAAATATTAATCCAAGGACCTTTTGTGTCATTTTGGGATTTTTGGGGGTTGACTTTGACTTTATCTTTGACTTTTGTCTTCACTTGATCAAATGCACAATTGTTGCCAAGTCGATCCAAAAATGCTCGTTTTCGTTCGTTTTCAATCCTTCAGTACCTGAGACACATAAAACACAAACCAAGGATATCTGCAGTATAATTCAGTGTTTTAGGTCATTTTTGTGTCATATATGGGTATAAAATGATGCGTATTTACACACTCATCAATCCCCCACACTATGCTATTGCTAGTCCCTAGCAATCCGATCATATGAAGTAATGAAAGGATCAAAAGAATACCAAGCATACCCCGTTTTGATTTTCTATGTAATGCCAGAAATTTAAACTTAGAACAAAATATATAACACGCTTGATTTCCAAAAATGGTATCACGGAACAGGATTCACACAAACTGGGTGTCTCCAGGGAATTGTAATCGTCATCCTCTTTTTGATACTCCCAACTAAGCTTAAACTCAATGTGCAAATGATTTTGTAAAAATGCTAACACTACTTATATCAATAATCTATGTAAGCCGAAACTTAACTTTTCACTCCCGCATATATTAAGTTTAGGTGACTGTGCTCATTTTCAAAATTTTGACCGCGAAAATCGACATTTATTATGGTTGTTATTTGTTTAAGTCAAATACTAATTTACCGGGAACCTCGAAAATCTAAGGATCAAAAGGGCCTTTTCTATGTAGCGGCTTTCTTCTCGGCACATCCCAAACCAGTTGGTTTTAGGTGACCAGGCTTTTGACACCTTACAGAGAATAGTACCGGAATCAGCGGAATTTCGATTTCAAAGATTTAAGATATTCCCACTAAGCTAGTATTAAAATACTTAAATAGATAACAACAAACGATCATTTAGAGATTAGAGACTCAAAGATGAGATCACTCCAGGTAACGGTTTTCTTCTCGGCACATCCCAAACCAGTTGGTTTTAGGTGACCAGGTTTTTGACACCTCACAGAGAATAGCACCGGAGCTTTCGGGATCTTTGAAATCAACAATCTACTAAATTACCGTTTAACTTTTATACAAAATTGACGAATCCAAGTTCAAGTCCCGATTTAAATTTAAGAGAAAGCAATTTTCCTACATTTATTAACAATTACATCTTTATTTTTGCAACATCAAAACTTATTGCATTTTGCAATATCTTTATATTTTTGCATTTTGCAATATCATTCCATTTTATTTTATTTTTCTTTTTCATTTTTTCATCATTTTTTTTTCATTCATTTTTTTTTACTTTAATAAAATACATACATATATGCTTTCTCAAAAATAAAAATAAAAAGTTGAACTCGGGCTCTATATCAAAATTGTATAAAAATTCATTTTGCATAACAACATGATTTTAACGTTCAAACGTTTGAAAACAGCACGCATTTAATCATATTAGTTATCTTCTGGGAGAAAAAGCCATAGATTACTTATATAAGCTCTAAAGAGAACCAACTACTCTACGCTTAGCATTTTCATTTGCACAAATCGTAAAACCTTAGTCTAATCGTTAAGGAAGCAGCCAGATCAATACTCTGGCAGAGTCGGGATTCCCTTTGTTCTAACCTAATCAAGACTAAACATTTCTTCTTTTTTATTGCAATTTCTTATCTAAAAACGAAAAAATTTTAAAATTTTGGGCAAAATGGGGGTACTAGGGCACTAGAAGGTACAATGTGACAAAATTCGAGAGAATTCCCCCCCCCCCACACTTAGAATTGAATATTGCCCTCAATATTCAAAGTACCGGCTATTATGCCGAGACTTAGAACGTAAAAAGGTAAGACTAATAGCCAAGTGTGTGAAAGAAATCTCAATTTTCACAAAAAGGATTAAAAAGATATCCCTAGATAATCGTTAGCAAAAGGATAGGATATTGGGCGGCTGGATTGAAAACAGGCGCGGCAATCATCACAATCCAAGGGAAACCTGCAAACAAGGGCAAACAACACACAAAACAAAGCACAGTAGAGGAATCCCCCCCACACTTGTGTCAGAAAATAGAAAGAAGTCAGAAACATGGGTTGTCACCCATGTAATGCTAATGTTTTTGTTAACCGAGTCACTAGCTTGACTCGACCCCGAATTCATTGGTTCATGGGGAAGCAAGTGGAAGAAACCATCTCCATCGGACTTTCATTCAATGTGTTTGGATTAACATTGAATTTCTTGAAAGTTCCACTCCGATGAGATACATCCGGCTCATAAGATTGATAGATGGAGATGCCGGGGTCAAAAACTTTGTCCTCATTTCCGTAAGGAAATGATAGTAAAGTTTCAGTCAGATTTAACTCCATGCAAAATAGGAGTTCACCATTAAGATATGACAGAGGGCGATCACTTTTCTCCAGAATAAAAAGCTCCTCAAACGAGGTTTGTAACTTTAAATTCTTATCGGGAGTCAATTTCATCATTGAATGATTCTTACTACCATCGAGTATGCCTGGATTAAACACTTTGTCTTCACAAGAAAACTCAACAGGATACTCGATGGAAGACTCCTCAGAGAAAAGAAAATCATCCTCTGGGTATGAAGGAGAGAAGTTATTTAGCTCAGTCACGGTTTTCTTCTTTGGGTTTTCATCTCCAAGAGATTTCTCATCAGAAGGTTTGCCATATAAAAGTTCTTTCCATTCATTATTATCAGCTCCAAAGTCGAAAAGATCGTCATCACTTTGTGAATCACTATACTCGTTATAAGGGTAGGAATCGAGTGATGGATCACGATATAAAAGATATTCAATTTCTCTCAGATCTGATTCGAAATCAAAGTCATCATCTTCATCCCCCGGTGGGATTGGATCGATGAGAGCGAGTTCATCGGCGAACTCCTCAAGAAGATAATCACTTCTAGACATTTTAATTTCCTTCGAAAGGAGAGAAGGTGGATCATCATTAAGCAACTTCTCAATGAGAAGAATATCTCCCTCCATGTCAAATACACCATCATCAATTCCAGAATAAATTGAATCAGAAGATAAACAAGCCTCAATCTCTTCCAAGATGGATTCACCTCCCTCAATCGGAGTGAGAGAGGGGGAAGAGAGAGCAATGGTAGGATTATCCACAGAATCAACACGATAAACCGATTCCGGAGGTGGGGCAAGCGGTGTGCTCTCCGATTCTAGTTCATCGTAGTCAAAAACACTTTTAACTTCTGTAGTACAACCTTCAAACCATTTGGTTGTACCAGGGGTAATTTCCCTTGTTTTTAGCTCAACACGTTTTTGTGAAGGACTCCTAACCGTAAATCTTGAGAGCATCGAATCACCTCTTTTGGAAGCAATTACGAAATCAGATTTTTGATTAACCATAGCAACATTGCCTTTGGTGGTTAGAGATTTAGAATTCGCATTGATGTTAAACGTGACTGCTTCATCATCACACCCGAAGTGTTATTTCTTCGCCAAAAACATCGATCAAAGCACGGCCGGTCCTTAAAAAGGATCTCCCGAGAATGAGAGGTACTCGGGGATCGCATTCAAAATCCATTACTACAAAATCGGTGGGGAAATGAAACTTTCCTACTTTGACAAAAACGTCTGTGGAAAACTAGAAGGGGGGGTTGAATAGTTTTTTACCGTTTCTTTTGTTTAATTTGTTAGTTCTAGGGAAAAAATCACAAATTAAGTTATCACACACTATAAACTAGAGATAAAGAGATGAAAGATCAAACCACATAACACAAGTGTTTATAGTGGTTCGGTTTGCAAGAGATCCTTATCCTTGCCCTACTCCACTTCCTTGAGTTGCTTACTCGAGAGATATCTTTCACTAAGAAACAAACTCCCTTCAAGGTGGAGAAAACCTTTACACGTCGCTTACTTCCTTTTCCGGTACTAAGCTAAACACCGGGTTCTTTCACAAGGTAGAACCAACCTGACGTCGCCTAATTACTTTACCGACACTAAGCTAGATGTCGAGTTCTTTACACAGGTACAACCACTCCCTACTCTCTTTGTGCTTTGAGGACTAAAGCACTAACCACACTTACTGATCTAACTGATACAAATGATAAGAAACACTTAAAGTGTTTACACAGAACCTATACTACAACTTCACAACAGTCTGCTTGTTTGAAGCTTGTTAACTTGATCTTCTTTGCTACAAAAGAAACATCAATGATATATATAACTACTGTGGTTAGTAACTAAAGTGAATGTATGTGTTTTTCTTTTCTAAGTGGATGATTAGATCAAATGCCAAGCCTGCTATTTATAGGCAAACAAAGAAAGGCTCCTACGGATCCGGCGGATCCCTCAGAAGGGATCCGTCTTTGTATAGACTTGGATCCGTGGGATGACAGCTAATGTTGCATAAGAGATCTTTCCATATCCTTGTGTTGTCAAATCAATATCTTCCAAAGTCAACTATATAACTTGAGTATCTAATCAAGATATCACACAATCTTACCAAGATTGTATTTGTGATGTATACCATGATGTCACTTTGTAACTTTTAAACTAAAGTTTCCATTAAAGGAAATACACATGTATATGTAATATAATGTTAGTGATCATGTTAAATAAAAGATGTGTTTTGAAAAAGTCTTTAACTAGTATTTATAATTTGCTTAAGGAATATACTTTGTGTTTGTCATGAACAAAACATTAAGCAAAGATCGTAAAATATAAATAACGTTTTTAGTACGATATTTGTATTAACAATCTCCCCCTTTTTGTTGATGACAAAACATAAATTATATTTTTTAAGCAAACAAGTAAATATAGTTTAAGTCCTTTTAAAAATATAGATTAAGTTTTTAGTTATTCAAATTTTGATTATTATTATGAAATAACTTAGTATGAACTAATTATGCAAACTTAATCCTTTTTCCTTTCTCCCCCTTTTTGTCGAAACAAAAAGAAGAAGTGCGTAGCGGAATGCGATTTTGAGAACTTTAAAGCTCCCCCTTGTTTTATACTTCCCCTAGATGGAGTAATCAAGGAAATAATGCATGAATCTACAAAACAAACGGTTAGTATATGAAATGCTTATGAGATGCTCCCCCTTGATGTATACTCCTCACTACTCGAGTACCAACGTATACTATGAAGGGTATGATATGCTGCAAATGAAGTGTTAGTAATGAATGAGAATGCTTGTGAATTATTTTCCCAAACAAGTCTTTCAATATGTTTTGACTTTTAAAAGTCAAAGTAAGTGTCTGATCATTATTTGTACCTAAGTCAGTCATAATCAAGGTATAATATGCAATATGTTGATCACTCATAAGCATAAAACATCACATTCATAGATATTGAAAATGTTGTGACAAAAGTCACAATTATGAAATGATGTTACAAGTATAATAAAAAGGCATCCTAGAAAGAAATAAAAAAAATCCTAAAACAAATGCCTATGATGAGGATATGAAGTGAAGTTAAGTTAGTGACGCTAGTGGTGGTGTTAGTTTACTAGTGATAACTTAATTGATAACTAAAGGTTGATGCAGTTAGGTTTTTCGCTAATCCATGAGGTTGATGATTAGTGAAAAAGATGATGGAAGGTGGTGGTTTAAAGAATACAATGAATTAAGAAACACTAATGTATAGCAAATGCTATAAAGGTATTGAAGATGGTTAAGGTTATGATATTATCATCTACCAAAGATGATGAATCGTGCTATAATAAGTGTTTGAATGAAAATCGGAGAAAGTGAAGACAGTGATCACTTAGGAATAGAAATTTCATATGCAACAATTAGAAATACTAGATACCTATATGCGAATGAAAATGACAGCATATGATGAGAGTGTTGGTTGGAATAACGTGTTGAGAATGAGGGTTCTGTTTGTACTAACAATGTCGTGCTTGATATGTATCAAGAATGAAAAGGATGAGATCCTATGATGGTGTTCTAGACACTGAAGATGTTCAAGACAATTAAGTTGTGAGATTAAGATGAAAATTCTAGATTCGTTGGTTACGAGAAGGTTGTTTGGTTTCTGAATGGTTAAAAGCTGATCAGGTACCCGCGGATTGGGCGGAACCAAAATTTTGGTTCCGTCCTTCTTATCAAAGGGTTCCGTGGGACCAAAATCGATTTGGTCATGTTTTGTCGTTTTTGATCAAACGAAGATTCATGCTAAGGTCAATTTACTTATAACTACTCATTTGGTTTCACTAATCCTAGTCAAGTTCTAAGGAGACTTAATGTATCTCATTTAAGAGGTTTGTTAAACACATGATCGTGTTTTCATGAGGTTTTGGTGCAGAACTATAATGTTGAGCTAATAAGGTGTTATGATGATAGTATTGACTAATCGTAAAGGGTGTTCATCTTGTATGCCTAAATCACTTTATGTGTCATAACAAGATATCATATTTTAGAGCACAATTATACATTGAAAATTTGTTTGTGACGAATAGTCTCAAACATACAATTATGAAGGTTCCTAGAGATGATAAAATCTCAAAAATAATTATTGCAATGATACTACAAACTTCTATTTTTCTTGTTTTGATGATGACATGATAGAGGCAAGCCATTTGGTTTCTAAATTACTAGTGTCATAGAGGTTGGAGACAATATTGTTGTCATCTTGAGTGTTTGTTTTATTGATCCACATTGATTCATCCAAGTGTTGAAGAGTGGTAATTATGTCATGTGATGGGTCTATTATTAAGCTTGAAGATTGTGATGAGATTTTATCTTTGGATGGTGATGATTGTGGTGATGAGTCAATTGTTGTGGAAACACTTGGTGAAGTGACAATTGGTGTGGCAATTGTTGTGTTGATAATTGATGTGATATGGTATTGAGATTCATGAATCTTCGGATGAAGAGGATGGACTATCATGGGTTCTAAGTTTTCAAGACTTATTTGTGGAGAAGTGGTTGATGTAAGTTGAAGATCTTCTAATTCTTCAAGATGTGGTTGTGGAGATGTTGGTGATGTCCTAAAGAGTTCCATATGTTTGAGTTTTGGTGAGGATAGTGATAATGCAGACTTCTTAGGTTGTGGTGGAGCGGGAGCGAGTGGTGGTGTAATTTCTACAGGAGTAATAGTAGGAGGTGATGTTGTTGTATTGGATGAGTTTGTAGCGGGTGAATTTGAAGAAGAGTATATGTTGATTATGGGAGTCGTAATAGGAGTTGTTGTAGTGTTTGTGGATCTAATAGGAAAGGTTACATTACGAAGTGGGTTTGCATACCAATAAGGTCTGACACTAATTCTAGCTGTTCGTCTGTATGGTCTAGACATGGAAGAGTTGTTTGACTTGGTCATGGTGAAGTATGATAGCTAAGATGTACAGGAGAGGAAATGGTTGTTGTGTGAAGTGATGATCCTAAAGTGCTAATTTATAGACAGAAGTTGTGTGAGTCTGTGTGTTTGGATTTGATGTGAATCCAATAGAGAATGTTGGTTTCTAATGATTTGGAACAAAAATTTGTGCAGGTCATATCAAGGAAGTCAATCCATTGAGCTTTGGTTGAGTAATATGTTGTGGATTTGCAGTTAATACAAGAAGATAGTGGAAAGTCTGATGATTTGATATTTCCACGGATTTGACGGATCCCAAAAAAGGGTTCCTTATTTGTATTGGTTTGGTAACTTATATCTAAATTTCAAAAATTTCAATTATGGTGGGAAATTTTGTTCCTAAGTTTTCCAAGAATTCCTAAATGATTCTAAGATGAATTATGATCAGAGAATGAATCCTAAATGATACTAAACACTAAGATTTAAGAATTGAGATGAGTCGAAAAAGTTTTAGACTTACTGAGAAAGTTGCGGATCCAAGTAGTATCAAGTGCGGAACCAAAGTTAGGGGTCCGCCAAATCCGCAGGTTAGAAGATGGCGGAACCAACGATAAGCCTTGGCGGATCCAATTTTAAGGATCCGTCGGATCCGTACCCTAATTTTCTAAAACTAAACAGAAGACTTGTTATATTATGCGTTATTCGACAAAAACCTGAAAATTCATCTAGACCTTACTTAACATCTAATATGTATAGCAAAACAACTAAGTGTGATAATATAAACGCACGATTGATCATAGGTTAATTCGTTCTTAGAAACTTACTATAGTAGCAGTTAAGCCAAACATAGGGTTAGATATGGTAAGTTGATAACTGATGAACTTAAATAAGTACATTTTATTACTATCATTTATCCTATTAATTTGACTTGTTTTACTATATTATGTATGAGGATTGATACTTAATCGTTTACTTTTGTAATTCTCAGGTAAAAACAAGCATTTGGTGAAACTTAGCGATTTTGGACTAATTATGGAGCAAAACATGCAAGAAGTTAAGAGTCTACTGAAATGAAGAAGATCAAGACTAATCTGCTCCAGATGCGCCGCATCTCACTCATTACATACGGCGCATCTCTATTAAGATTCCACCAGATACGATCCAAGATACAAGAGGACATGCGCCGCATCTAATCATGGAGTTACGCCGCATCTTCTGGCGGTGTACGAACATTTCTGAATATTATAATCTTGGACCCCACGCGAAGTTAAGTCAATGCGTCGCATCTACTTACTAGATGCGCCGCATCTTCCCTCAGACAGAAACTATAAATACCCCAAGACCAGACGAATTTCGAGAGCAATATATTAGATTCGAAGACCGAAACAGCAGAACCCTAGGACGAATTCAGTCAAGGAGGCAGCACAAGACACACCAAACGAAGATACAAGAGCTGTAAGAAGGTGCTGCATGTGTTTAATTCATTAAGTAGTTTTGTTTTATTGTGTTAGCAAACTTTAATTCATCAGGATTGGTGGCTTGTGTAATGTGACAACGAAAGATTGCACTCCCTTTAATACTTGCTTTCCCATCAATTAAAGTTTATATGTTGATGTCTTTGGTTACTACTTATTAGTGCATTGATAACCTCTGTGTTTATTAGTGGCTTGCGGGCATTTGACTGCGGAAAATAATGTGGCTCCCACGGTTATTACTAAATTGATCATTTAGGAATAACTTTTAGACATAAGTAATCATTAAGGGTTTACTCGCCGATAAGAATAGGACCAACGAGAAAAGGGTTAACTACATACACTTCATATAAAGCTATCAATAAAACAAGTGACAATCTACTTAATCATAAGGACAGCCCTCTTATTGTCTCGAGTATTTATCTGTGTACGTGTGTGCTACTTGCTGATTCGTGCCTATTGGTTTATTTTATTATTTAATTGCAAACAAATCGTGCCAGTCTCTCAGGCTGAAACCCCCCTTGCGTTAGGATATTAAAATACTGATTAGAATAACGAGATAATACGTTCCACTCTTAGTGATCGACACTCTACTTACCATTATATTCATACTGACCGGGTACACTGCTCGTTAAGTGTGTGTGTTATTGATAAGTCGGCTAAATATAAATTTAAAACTTGAGTAGGCATTAAAACTGCTAAACCGCAACGACACATCACGCGCATCAAGTTTTTTGGCGCCGCTGCCGGGGAGTGAATTGTTATTATCTGTTAATTTGATTAGTATTTTAATTAGGTTTTTCTTTTTATTAGATTAATTGCATCATTGTATTATTTTGCATATTTGTTGTTTTGTGTGTTATTTGTTTGCTTTTTTTTTTTTTTTTTTTTGTGTTTATTTTTGTTTGTGTGTTTTTATTTGTTTTTTATTTTTCGTATTTTTGTGTGTTCTGCTATCGTTGTACTGAGCTAAATCGAACGATACGGCGCATCTGATTTTTCAGATACGGCGTATTGCGTTCAATTTTTATAAATTACAACGCGTTTAATTAATTCGATACGACGCATCTTTTCCCCAAGATACGGCGTATCTGTTTTTAATAAGAAATTTTTTTTCTAAGCGATAAAGTAATACGACGCATCTGCTTTAGCAGATACGGCGTATCTGTTTTTGATAAAATTTTTTTTCTAAACGTTAACGCCATACGACGCATCTGCTTTAGCAGATACGGCGTATCTATTATTTTAATTAAAAACAGTTTGCGAATTATTAAACAGATACGACGTATCGATCTCTATCGATACGGCGCATCTTCTGAATCAAAAATCTTGTATTTTTAAACGTAATGAAAATACGGCGCATTAACTTTTGTTAATACGACGTATTTAATTTTAAATAAATATCGATTTTTGATTAATTAATTCGATACGGCGCATTCATAAATTCTAAGCGGCGTATCTATTTTCTGGATAAAGTCTGATTAAATTTTAACGATTATAAGATACGGCGTATCCAACTTTTTGGATACGGCGCATCGTGTGCAGACATCAGAAATTTGTATTCTTATATCCGTTTCTATATTCATTAATTTTTCTTCTTAGCGAACAGATCCTACTGATGCTTTTGTGATTATTTCAGAAGGAAAATGGAAGGATTCGGAGAACTAATTGACTTCGACTTCGAAGCCAATTTTATGAACGATGTATTAGTGCATGAAAAATCACCCGAACGTTACAATGGGGACTACATTGAACTTAATGACCTTAATGGACCATTAGAATCCAATGACCTATTCATGGATGATGCGGAATCTGAGTTAGAAGAAGGAGAAATTCTTGATAGTCCAAAAATTAACGTTATTAATACTAGGAATTACGATGAATTTGAGGGGTATGATGGTTCTTGGGACTATGGTAGAAGGATCCACGCCGATTGTGCTTACAATTTGCAATTCACATGCATGATTGGGTACAAGTGTATTGACGCCAATTTCTTTCCTATTTTACCAATCAATGTCATGTCGAGAAGGTTTTACAATTCCATTATGAGAAATAAGGTGGAGTACAAGGGAAAGAATGTAGTTGGTGCCTTCATTAATGTCCCGATCTTCGTTGGACGCTTTACTATTGTAACTGAGTTCGCCGTTGTTGAAGACATGAATGCCTATTGTGACAGCAATATGGGTGACGTGATTGTTGGAAAACCATTTTGTAGGAAGATCACTATTAATGCAAAACGATTTGAAGGAAAGATCACCTTTCAATGTGGAAACGACATTATCACTTATATGATCCCCCGAACTCATCCTGGATTTAAACATGCCACTAGTAGGATCTGCTACAAATTTTCTCCATTCCTTTTTATTAGTGATGATGACATGAAGAGAGGGATTGAGTACCCATATCAAATAATGGATGGATTCTACAATGGAGTTTTGAATTTGGGACCTGAATATATACGTGACGATTTAGTTGCTAAATGGATCCTACGTGGCCATGTAGGAATCAATGATCGATACTGCTGAGCTGAACGTGAGTCTAACTTGAAGACTCTGGAATAAAGACAAGTGCTTACCGGGAGACAACCCGGAGAATTTTTATTATTTTGTTTTCTGTGTCGAGTCAGTCAGGCCCGCATGAGGATACGGCGCATCTCAATCCTAAGATGCGACGCATCTCCTGCAATGGTCATATCTTATTTTATTTTTCTGCATTTTTATTTTCGACTTTAAAACTATTTATCAGTTTATTTTAATGCGGCGCATCCCTGGTTAAGGATGCGGCGCATCTTTATTCTGATCCGTATTAATTCCAGGCTCGATACGGCGTATATTCTTCCATAAGATACGGCGCATCGACTGACCTGATGATTTTCAGTTTTAATTTTTAAGTTTTATTTTTCCTAACTACTAATGTATTATGCAAGTTTGAACCTTTCTTACCTTAGGTGTGTTTTAAAGTGTTGGTGGTATTATAGTTTCCTGGATTTCCTGTGGATACATCAAGTATGAAGCTTTAACGTTCTCATCCACAAGAAAGATGATTTTTGCTCTTATCAAATGGAGGATCATACCGAGCAAATCTCAGGGGAGTTTTTCTGTTCTAATTCTTTTATTTTCCAGTTTTTAACCTTTTATACAAACAACGAGGACGTTGTTTAACTTAAGTGGGGGGATTGGAGAATTAGAACACTTAACAATTACTTGTCCTAAACTTTTTCAAAAATTATGCTTAAAATGTGCTTAATATATCAAACTTAAAAATTTTTAGCATGTTTTTGTTTAAGATCTAAGTTGCATAGCTGCACACATGACGTTATTTTCAAAAATTGTGATTTTTCAAAATTCACAAATCTATGAGTGTGCCGGTGACTTGTAAACTTTAGAACTTGGCTTGTATACTATTCGAGACCACCATAATAAGTATTATATTTATATAATTGGAATGACTTGTCTAAATTGGTAAAATTCTAGGATTACACCCAAATAGCCTATTATATGTTATGTGTTATTAACTAACTACACTGGTTAGTTAACCCCCGTATAAACCCTTTTGTTACTCTCATTTTTAGAGTAAGATACCCCTAGAAAAACACTCAGAGCCATTCCTTTCGTTTCTTACACCTATGTTTAAAATGTTTCGTTACACCCTTACACCTTAGCCTACCCTGTAGATTAGAATCCGTGGCTAGTTAATTGCTATAGGCAAAGTGTGTTTCCTTACATTACCTGTGTTCGTGTGCGTAATTCATTATCTATGGTTAGGTCGGGAAATTGCACAATGCAATAGGAGTGAAATTAAATATTGTATATCTTTGAGTTTATTTTTCGTGTGTTTACTACTTTCACTATTACCGTTATTTCTGAAGTATGAAAAGTATGGAAAAATTATCCAGAATTATCATTATAGTGATGTGGTGAAATTTTACACATCTATGTTTATGTTTGAAAAAAAAAAAAAAAAAAAAAAAAATCGAAAAAATGAGAAAAGAAAAAAAAAAAAAAAAGGGTTGGAAGTTTGTTTTAACCAACTTATGTAAAGTTATGTAAGTGGTCGATATCACCACTATTTGTTGTACTATATCTATGGATTGAATGGGAATTGGCAGTTATGGGAACGCCAATTAAGGTTTATTCTTTGATTAAGATCTTGTTGAGTATAATTCGTGTCTACCTAAAGCGTGTGTTTCAAGTGTTAAAGCGTGAGTTATTCGATGATATGAGTCTTATTCATGGGATGGTTGAGATAGTGATTAACCACACTTAGGATTTTAATTTATTTGTTTTGTTTATTTTTCATTTTACACCAATTTATATCCCAAATATTATCCATACCCTATATTATTCTTTATCCAACCAAACCTTTGATTTATTGAGATTAGGGATTTGAGCAATCTTAAGTATCGTAGTCGTGGATTCGGCTATGTATTTATGATTTTGTCGCCCTTTTTAATATATTATTATTGGTGAAGTTTGGACCTATCTTTAGCCTATTCGAGTTAAGGATTTGAGCAATTGCAAGTATCGTGTTCGTGGATTCGATCATGTATTTGTGATTTTGTCGCCTTTTCTGGAATTTGAGATCGATAGTGAAAGAGAATAATTAACCCTTAAGCCTACAAACCCTTTTTACCGCTTTAGACTTGTTATTCCTTAGCTTTAGTGGAGGAGATGTGTATACTTGCCAAGCTTATGATAGAATATTCGTCACGACTGGACAGTTAAACGATTAGATTTGCTTTTATCAACTTATTTTATTTTACTTCTAATTCGTTAAGTGTTTAGTTGTGTGATTATGAAATAAACGAATACATGCTTAAATATAAAAATAAATCCTAACATCTTTTAGGATACATTTTCATAAGAGAAATTCTAAGGTTTACTTGGGGACAAGTAAAGTTCAAGTGGGGGGATATTTGATGAACTCAAATAAGTACATTTTATTACTATCATTTATCCTATTAATTTGACTTGTTTTACTATATTATGTATGAGGATTGATACTTAATCGTTTACTTTTGTAATTCTCAGGTAAAAACAAGCATTTGGTGAAACTTAGCGATTTTGGACTAATTATGGAGCAAAACATGCAAGAAGTTAAGAGTCTACTGAAATGAAGAAGATCAAGACTAATCTGCTCCAGATGCGCCGCATCTCACTCATTACATACGGCGCATCTCTATTAAGATTCCACCAGATACGATCCAAGATACAAGAGGACATGCGCTGCATCTAATCATGGAGTTACGCCGCATCTTCTGGCGGTGTACGAATATTCCTGAATATTATAATCTTGGACCCCACGCGAAGTTAAGTCAATGCGCCGCATCTACTTACTAGATGCGCCGCATCTTCCCTCAGACAGAAACTATAAATACCCCAAGACCAGACGAATTTCGAGAGCAATATATTAGATTCGAAGACCGAAACAGCAGAACCCTAGGACGAATTCAGTCAAGGAGGCAGCACAAGACACACCAAGCGAAGATACAAGAGCTGTAAGAAGGTGATGCATGTGTTTAATTCATTAAGTAGTTTTGTTTTATTGTGTTAGCAAACTTTAATTCATCAGGATTGGTGGCTTGTGTAATGTGACAACGAAAGATTGCACTCCCTTTAATACTTGCTTTCCCATCAATTAAAGTTTATATGTTGATGTCTTTGGTTACTACTTATTAGTGCATTGATAACCTCTGTGTTTATTAGTGGCTTGCGGGCATTTGACTGCGGAAAATAATGTGGCTCCCATGGTTATTACTAAATTGATCACTTAGGAATAACTTTTAGACATAAGTAATCTTTAAGGGTTTACTCGCCGATAAGAATAGGACCAACGAGAAAGGGTTAACTACATACACTTCATATAAAGCTATCAATAAAACAAGTGACAATCTACTTAATCATAAGGACAGCCCTCTTATTGTCTCGAGTATTTATCTGTGTACGTGTGTGCTACTTGCTGATTCGTGCCTATTGGTTTATTTTATTATTTAATTGCAAACAAATCGTGCCAGTCTCTCAGGCTGAAACCCCCTTGCGTTAGGATATTAAAATACTGATTAGAATAACTAGATAATACGTTCCACTCTTAGTGATCGACACTCTACTTACCATTATATTCATACTGACCGGGTACACTGCTCGTTAAGTGTGTGTGTTATTGATAAGTCGGCTAAATATAAATTTAAAACTTGAGTAGGCATTAAAACTGCTAAACCGCAACGACACATCACGCGCATCAATAACCCTGAGTGTTATCAATCTGCAATGATCAGTTAGTTCTCATATAAAAAATAAAACACAATCAAGTATAGAAATAAACCTTATCATTTAAACTTCATCATGAACGATATTTTAACCCAAACAGTGACATAAGTTTGGAAAATTGATAACCATGAGCATTATCATCAGTTAAAGTTGAGCAAGAACACATAAGCATAAAGTACTAAAGACATGTCTTAACAAACATAGAAATATGATCATATAAGATCTAAAGAACAACTGTTCCAAACGTTCATTTATTCTCGCTTTTCTTTTAATATTTTGAGTATCTTCTTTTGATCCTTTCGGAGTTTCATCATCCATCGTCCAGCACACTTTAGAACTCCCTTTGTTTGTCGGCTTTCCGCAGATTCATTATTGAGAGATGGAAGTTGACTTAAGTAATCTAATAGTGGAAGTTTTGAGTTGGGTAATCCATCTTCGTCACTAGCTGATGAAGATGATGAAGATGAAGATGAGAGACAAGCTCGTTTCCCTTTTCCTACTTTCACTCTATGGTCACTAAGAGGGACAAAGGTGTGTTTGATTTCGGGGTAATCTGGGACAAAACCAACAGAATTTGGAAGGATAGGAATGGAAGCTTTGAACAAACGAGTGAGTAGCATTCCATATGGTAATGTGGTTTTTCCTAGGACACGTATATCAACCATCCTTTTGGCGATATAGTAAGCAAGATTGAATTTTTTATGAGTTGAAATACAATAGAGCATATAGCATAGTCCAGCATTCACGTGATCTTTGTTACCAATAGTACTAATGACATTTGATCTTAGAATTTCTTCGAGTCTTTTGAACTCAGGTTTGAGTTCATTGAGTTCCATGGCAAATGGATCTCGATTGACATCTTTCCCCCGAAGTTTCTTAATTGGATTGGTTCTAGTGTTAAAAAGATGATCTCGGATAATTTCTTTAGGAGTTAGGGGAGTGTCGTAAGGATGTTCCCTTCCTAAATGTGATTATAGAATGGTTAAGGACCATTTGTCAGAATAGAAGCATGTTCCTTCACTTGGGATGTGTAACACTTCCCCAAAATGGTCTAAAGGAAAATTGTAGGAATTTTGGTTTACATTGAAGTTGATGCTAAATGATCCATTGTCATCAGAAATAAGTTTTACTGAGGCATAAAATTCGAGAATGAATCGAGGAATGATAGGTTCATCTATGTCGAGAAGTGAATCAAATTGAACGGTGGCCATTTGTTCACAAATGTTTGTTTCTTCTAAAAATGAAGAGTCTATGGTTCTACCCTCATGAACATACCGACTTTCTAAAGATTTGAAAAGTTGGACTTGCGCTTCTGTGAGTCCTTTTGTTTGATGATGTTTGGGTAGGTACTTCTTTGTTTTCTTGTGATCGTAGTTAGTGGCAGGAGGCATGATTTTCCTAGTCATAAACAATTTAATAGTTTTAGTTACACTAATCTAAGATACATGAACTATGGACAAATATGGAAGTGTGGTTAGTTTTGATCTATGATGTTTGAAAAATATGTTTTGTGACAAAACACTTTATACCCCAAACATTTCTGTTTGACGTTTTCTTTGATTTTGTATTAGCAATGTTTCATTTTATCTAATTATGAAAAGACTTCTTATGGGGTTTTTTGAAAGAAAATTTATTCTAATTGTTTAGAGAAGGTTTCTTTGGTTTTGTTTTGTTAAAGAGTTTAAACAAAATGGAATTCCTATTAATTTTTGACAAAAGACTTATCTGTAGTGTCTAATTAAGAATAGTAATCTAAAATGAATTATTGAAATAGCATGAACCCTAATTTTGAATTTAAGATGAATTAGTGAACTTACAGTGAGTGATCAAGCACGAATTGATATGAGATGAAAGATCTAATTTTTGAGTTAGGAATGATGAGAGTCGATTATGAATTGATTTTGAGAGTTTAATTAAGTGTGTAGTGCAGTAAGGAGTGTTTGGTAATTCATAGTTGAATTTGACAACTCACGGATTCGGCGGATCCTTAAAAAGGGTTCCGCCTTTGTTGTCAATTGGATCCGTAGGATCAGAACAAGGTTGTGGTATTTTTGTTTTTGGTTAAATTAAGATTTGGACGAATGTTTTAATTACTTCTAAATGTTAGTATGTTTAGTAAGGAACGAAGATTTCTTTCTTGAGATGTTTGTAAGAGGATTTATCACTGTAGTCTTTTTGAGAAACCAGTTCGAGCTAAGTAATGAATGATTTCAAGGTTGACGAAACAGGAGAAGATTGGTTATAGAGACTAAAGACACAAACTACGGGTATTTTCTCCACACTTCTCCTTAACTACTTAAGTATCAAGGAACGTTAGTTTCTTAGTGACTTGTTGTACAATGTCTCACATTGATACACAATATGTTTAGAGATCTACCTAATTTGTTTATGATTTATTTATGATCTAAGAATGATAGTTATACATAAGGTTTGGTGTTCTACTTAATGTATTACTATATTTTAAGGTTATCCAATGAATTTACTATTATGATCCTTAATGCGAATGATAATTTTCATGATTGAGATGAGTTAAAACATTCCTAGTTGTTTGGCACTTGAAGTTTTACTTATCAATTTATCATACATGATTTATGGTCATAGCACATCTTGATAAGGAGATGAGATTCTACTAAGTTCGTTTGTGTTTCCATAATTAAAGCTAGTGTGTACGAAAATAGGAGAGTATGTTTTTCCTATATGTTCTTTGATTAATGCTCTTATTTCTATAGTTATCAATCTCACTTAGATTCTAGAGAAAAACTAAATTATTTAAATCTCAATGTTTTCTAATCAGGCCAATGTATTATCATTATGAGTTATGGAGAGATAAGCTTTTATAATATGGTGAGATTATCCTAAAATTAATTTTCTTCCAAGTACTTTTTAAGGTTATGAATAATTAAGTTAGAACTTACTTAGGAACTTTTATGGATGTGATGATCACAAATGTGTTGGTTAAATCTTATCTTGGTTAGAGTTCTTACAAGTTCTAAGAGCTTATTCATGTATGGGTATTTCCTAAGTGTTTTGAGATATAACATAAGAATATGAGACGACATTTGTCTTGAGGTGTTATATCCGGTTTTAGCAAAAGTTTTAAAAAAACTTTTCCTAGTAATTATCCTATATTATACACATAGAATCTCTATTATTACATATGTAGTAATAATTTATCATACCACAAATAGTTATGAAATCATGAATTATCTATGAGAATAATCATTATGAGTAGAGTTATGAGAGTTCATACCTTTTTGATGATTAATACCAAAAGTGCTATTGATCAGGATGAGCATTTTAGTGATTAGAGAAGATACCTTTGTATCAATGTATCTTGGGATTAAGAAAGATCATAAAGACCAAATCCTTTTAAGCATGCCTAAAGAAAACTTGAGTGTTTGGTCCCCAATATCTCATGGGTCCTTTTTGGGTTAAACAACATATTACCATGGTTCACTAATATCTCCGAGATAGTCAAATGGTAGTTGTCTACTAAGCTCATTTCCTATGTATGAACATGATTTTACTGTTGTTTAAACTATATCTCTGTCTTTGATCGTTTTTGAATTAGTTATTCTTGAATCTTGATTTTTCAATGTTTTTACTGTACTCACGGATCCTTTGTTTATACTACGCGGATCCAAAGTTTTGGATCCGTGGGATCCGCGGTTTACCAACTCAGTTGGTGTGATTTGATTTTCATTTATCGTTTGACTTTCAAAATCACTTAAATGACCATTTTCCATAAAATCAGGCTTGAAGTTACCATGAGATGTTTTAAGAATTCTCATAGTGTCATCTACACAGTTTATGTGTCTATTGAATCTTTGAAACTTGAGATTTTGTTTTATGTATTTGTTTAGTGTGAGTTTATGTGACTCTAATTCAAGTTTTATCTCTTGACATGATGAACAACATTCAGTTATCATATTTTCTTCCAAGCTTTTAACTTTTTCTTTCAACTTATGTATTTTATTCATCAAGTATTCTTCTTTGGTTTTCAAGATCTTATTTTTACTAATGACGTTTATAATGAGCTTACTTAATCTATTGTGTTCTATATCTAATGTGTCGTATTCATTAAATATATATGAAGAGTCAGAGGATACCTTTCTTGTTATGTTAGCCGTACTATCCACCTTGTTGTCTTTTAGCACATCTTCACTGTTGAAACTGGATCTGACTATAGTGTTAGAAGCTATCCACTCCTTTATGCCTATAGGTATCTCTGAATCTTTATCAATTATTGCTAGATGAGCTTTGAGGTATCCTATGAGCTCGTCCAATGTCATTTTTGAATGATCCCTAGAATCTTCAATATTTGTTGTTTTAACTTTCCATTTTGGGTCAAGATCTTTCCTGTCAAAATACTTACTAGAAATGGATTCATCAGGAGCTTTAGGTGAAATATTGTGTCTAGCTAGATCTGAGTCTTTTGACATTTTAAAAATGGTTTTTCCGAACTATAAAAACTGTTTTTGGGGTCTGGTGATCTTTGCAAGGATTTCCCTTCTTTAAAGTTTTCAAAATCGATTTGATCGTTTCAAGTTTTAAAATACAGTTTATTTTAAAAAATCTTGAGTAACGTAGCTCTGATGCCAATTGTGGAAAACTAGAAGGGGGGGGGGGGGGTTGAATAGTTTTTACCGTTTCTTTTGTTTAATTTGTTAGTTCTAGGGAAACAATCACAAATTAAGTTATCACACACTATAAACTAGAGATAAAGAGATGAAAGATCAAACCACATAACACAAGTGTTTATAGTGGTTCGGTTTGCAAGAGATCCTTATCCTTGCCCTACTCCACTTCCTCGAGTTGCTTACTCGAGAGATATCTTTCACTAAGAAACAAACTCCCTTCAAGGTGGAGAAAACCTTTACACGTCGCTTACTTCCTTTTCCGGTACTAAGCTAAACACCGGGTTCTTTCACAAGGTAGAACCAACCTGACGTCGCCTACTTACTTTACCGACACTAAGCTAGATGTCGAGTTCTTTATACGGGTACAACCACTCCCTACTCTCTTTGTGCTTTGAGGACTAAAGCACTAACCACACTTACTGATCTAACTGATACAAATGATAAGGAACACTCAAAGTGTTTACACAGAACCTATACTACAACTTCACAACAGTCTGCTTGTTTGAAGCTTGTTAACTTGATCTTCTTTGCTACAAAAGAAACATCAATGATATGTATAACTACTGTGGTTAGTAACTAAAGTGAATGTATGTGTTTTTCTTTTCTAAGGGGATAATTAGATCAAATGCCAAGCCTGCTATTTATAGGCAAACAAAGAAAGGCTCCTACGGATCCGGCGGATCCCTCAGAAGGGATCCGTCTTTGTATAGACTTGGATCCGTGGGATGACAGCTAATGTTGCATAAGAGATCTTTCCATATCCTTGTGTTGTCAAATCAATATCTTCCAAAGTCAACTATATAACTTTAGTATCTAATCAAAATATCACACAATCTTACCAAGATTGTATTTGTGATGTATACCATGATGTCACTTTGTAACTTTTAAACTAAAGTTTCCATTAAAGGAAATACACATGTATATGTAATATAATGTTAGTGATCATGTTAAATAAAAGATGTGTTTTGAAAAAGTCTTTAACTAGTATTTATAATTTGCTTAAGGAATATACTTTGTGTTTGTCATGAACAAAACATTAAGCAAAGATCGTAAAATATAAATAACGTTTTTAGTACGATATTTGTATTAACAACGTCTTCAGCAATGCCTTTAGGAGTAGTAACAGTGCGATCCGCCAATTCAAGAGTCATCCTTGTGGGAGTAAGTTCCGGGAGTGAAAGCTTTTTCCACACGAAAAGCGGCATCAGGTTGATGCTTGCACCAAGATCGGCCAAGGCGTAGCATTCAACCATCCCCGGGAAATCACAAGGGATGAGAAATTTGCCGGGGTCTCCTAGTTTTTCGGGCAACTTTTTAAGGATCGCCGCCGAACAATTCTCATTTAATGGAGTCTTTTCTAATTCAAGCAACTTTTCCTTATTGCTAAGGAGACTCTTGAATGTTGAAGCAAACTTTGGCATGTAGAGAAGAGCATCCGCAAAACTAATATCGAAGTGTATCTTTTGAAAGATTTCAAGAAACTTCATCATTTGACTATTAGTTTTGTCACGGAGCTTTTGTTCATTAAGCCTCGAAGGATAAGGAATCGAGGGCTTAGAATTTATCTTCGGAACATCGGGTTCCGGAATTGGAGATTGGACGACCGGAGGTTGGACGTGTGCGATACTTTGTGGGCTAGTAATTTGCACTTTGTCCTTTGTCACCTTGGCATCTCGAGTCACTTCCCCGGTGGAGGGGGCATAGGAGTCGAGGGTCCATTATGCGTCTTACCACTACGAGTGGTGACGACTTTCAACTCAGCATTAGGATTAGGAATGGTATTGCTCGGAAGTCGTCCGGAAGATGAAGAAGACTGGTTCATGTTCATATTCATGAAACTGCCCATCATATTCTTCAACTCATTTGTTTGACGAGACATCGTAGTATCAATTTCCTTTCGCAACTCGACTTTCATATTATTGATTTGAGTCTGCATTGAACGCATGCTTGAATCATGAATTTTCATGAAATCATTAGTCAAAGGAGCTTGAGGAGGTTGTTGATAAACATGTTGATTCGGAGCTTGATGAGGCTGGTTGAAATTGTTACGGTTCTGATTGAAATTCTGAGAATTGTTGAAATTTTGTCCTTGATTCTAAACAAAGCGATTTTGATTATTTTGATTTGGCACGGGTGGAAAACCTGTTGGGAATTTTGGAAATAAGATATTTCTTGTTGCTGCCGATAGTGAAAGTTGGTTCCTGCTGATAGCTTTGGTTCCTGCTAAAGCTCATTGCTGCTGATAGTTATATCTTGTTTCTGCTGATAGTAGTTGTTACGGCGGGTAGTGTTAGTTGTTATCCCGTATGTTTAGTATGTTTGTTAGAGTTATTTTTAGAAGAGATCATGTTTATCTCTTTACACGTTTTCTTGTATGACGGGTTAGGGTTAGGGTTTCTTATCATTATAAAAGAAACATCCCGTCTATGAGTTTGATATGTCTTTTACGACTTAAACAATCATCAATAATAACATCTTTTAGTTCATTATACGATCCATAGAGGATCATAGTCTTAGTTCTTTTCTTTTCTCATTCGTATTTAGAGATTCTCTTGTAGTGTGCTTGTAATTACATAGGCATCCTACCGATCCACATAGGCTCAAAGATCTAGCAGGTGTGTTAGATTCAACAAGTGGTATCAGAGCCTCGTGAGGATCTCTGATCAAGAAACAAAAGTTCTCAAAACAATCTCTCTAAACCCTTTCACAATGGGCGACGAAAACCCTGAATTCGCTGCCATTAACAATGAAGAACCTGAACCCACAAAAGTTCAACAACAAATTGTTACAACCACTGTGTCCAACAGTAATGCCAAGTTCCCATATCTTAAGAAGGAAGAGAATGAAGTCTGGGCTATGAAGATGGAGTACTGGATCTCCAACAGTGATCACCATCTTTGGAATGTTGTTGGGAATTCTGGAAATAAGATATTTCTTGTTGCTGCCGATAGTGAAAGTTGGTTCCTGCCGATAGTGTTGGTTCCTGCCGAAGCTCATTGCTGCTGATAGTTATATTTTGTTTCTGCTGATAGTGTTTGTTGCTGCGGATATTATTGTTAGTTATCCGTAAGTTTAGTAAGTTTATTTATAGAAGAGATCATGTTTATCTCTTTACACGTATTCTTGTAGGACGGGTTAGGGTTAGGGTTCCTTGTGATTATAAAAGGAACACCCCGTCTATAAGTTTTCATATCTTTGTAACTTAACAATCTTCAATAAAATCATCTTTTAGTTCAATATACGATCCATAGAGGATCATAGCATTAGTTCTTTTCTTTTCTTGTTCATAATCAGAGGTTCTCTTGTAGTGTGCTTGTGATTACATAGGCATCCTACCGATCCACATAGGCTCAAAGATCTAGCAGGAGTGTTAGATTCAACAAGTGGTATCAGAGCCTCGTGAGGATCTCTGATCAAGAAGCAAAAGTTCTCTAAATTAATCTCTCTAAACCTTAACACCATGTCTGGATCAGCAGATAAATTCGAAAGGTGGACCATTAAAGTCAGAAACCTGCTATCATTCAACTCGAGGAGAAAATGGACTGAACCTGCTGAAGCTGATTGTCTCAATCAAACTCAAAACATGGTTCATAATGCAAAGGATAAAGTGGAAGAATTTGCTTTTGTGGGAGCCTCTCATCAGGTACAACATTGTCAGTTTGGTTGTCATGAATTGTACTTGAACCTTAGGAGAGAGTTTGATGAAATGGAGCCTGAATATAATAAATTATTTGTAGATATTCAAGCATATAAAAAGGCTCTTAAGACTGTGGAAAAACAAAAGGCTTGGCATGAAGCTAATCAGATAGCATATGAACAAAAGATAAAGGTTTTGGAAAGAGACTTAGAGAACTCCATTAACTGTCTGAAACATTCTGAGAAAGAAAATGTTAGGGTGAAATTAGAAAATAAGGAATTACAGGCTAAACTTGATAGTGAAGTGGCAAGGATAAACTCATGGCAACAATCTGAAAAATATCTTGTAAATTATGGTAATCAATCAGGTTGGCGTAAGAAAGGGTTGGGATTTGATGTTGGGGATTATCATCCTAGAATATTTAATCCTACCCCTAAGGAAGTTGATTATAAAATTCCTGTTAAGTTTGTTAAGGAAGGAGGGATGAATGCAGTTCCTCCACCTATAAGAGGAGTGTTTAAGCCTGTTCCTATGCACACAGCCCTTGAATTAGACATGGATGAATCACACATGACTTATGGGAAAAAGGCAAATAACTTAACTGATTCTGAGTATGAGTCTGATGACTTCGTCTCTTGTTCCAATAGCAACAAGTCCTGTGAATCTAAGTCCCCAGGAAATATCTCATGTGATTCAAATGACAAGACAACTTTACACAAGTCTCATGACTTCACTTCTGAAGCAATCAATGATGAATCTGTTTCTAAAATAGCTTCCACTGACAATAGCTCTCTTAACACTGGTAAAAACAAATGTGTCTCTAGTTTCACTAGTGATAATGGTATCTATATTAAGAAAAGGTGTAGTAAGAACAAGGCTGTTAGGAAGAAGTCATGTTTTGTGTGTGGTAGTCAATATCATCTCATTAAAGATTGTGATTATCATGAGAAAAGAATGAATGGTGGGCAACAACAGACCAGATCATTGTGGAAAAATGTTAAACAAATTCCACCATATGTTCCACAAGCAGCAGGAATGAACTTTTATAGGGGTCCCTTTCCTGCTGATAGACCTGTTCCTGCTGGTACATCTGTTTCTGCTGATATTCAAGGAACCATTTCTGCTGATACCTCTTCATATTTTCAGAGGGATTTCAGGCCTGCCTATTATAATCCAATCTTTGGAGGGGGAATGGCTTATTCTCCATGGTATCCCTGTTAATTGTCAAGTTTGGCTAATCATGTTGTTGTAATTATGTTTGCTGGTTTGAAGGGTGGATTTAGCCTAAGGAGTGTATAATGCTTGTATTTTTGTCTTGTTTTCATTCCTTTATGTCTATGTTTTGTGTTTCTCTAATTTTGTTTTGCAGGTTTTTCAGTATCTTTTGTTAGTTAACTTTGGTTTGCAGATCTTCATATCTCATTGCTTGGAATTTAAACTAAAAACAGTGATTTTCATTCATCATGAGAAAGATAAGACCATTCAGTTACAAGTTTCAAAAGCTACTTATCAACATCATTCAAAACATCATACCAATCTTCAAACATCAATCTACCTAAACCCTACCACCTATTCCATCTTCCCTTTACCCTTACCCATATAATCAGGCATGAACCTTCTTCCTCTCTGGCGACTGATTTCTTCATACACATGGGGGACTGGAAGTGCCAACACCACTGGGAGTGGCTGTTTTTGGTTCAGGGGCTTGAGTTGAAGAGCTAGAGGTAGCTTGCCTCTGATGTGTTCTAGGGCGTAACCTTGCACTTGTTTGTCTTGGCTGTGGAGTAGAGTGACTTGTTGGTGGAATTGGGTGGCTTGGCTTAGGAGTTGGTCTGATGGAATTCTTTCTTTGTCTTGGATCTTGGCTTTCACGTTGTCGATTGTCTCGACTTCGAGGGTTAGGTTTTTCTCGGCTAGATCCTTCTCGAAGATGAGCATTACCTTTTGGTACCGGTACTTGATAGAAGCTTGCAGTTGTCCTTTCCATCTCTTCAGTTAGCAGAGCCACAGTTGCCTTCATCTGTTCCCTTAGCTCATCTGTAATGGGAAAATTGGGAGGGAATGTCTCCCATTCACCCTGACAATAAGTCAAGGACTTCAACTCTGATGAATCTTCATCATCAGAGCTAAAGTACTCAAATGACGAAGGAGTAGATGGAAGAGGATCAGATGAATATGAATCCTCCTCAACCTTGGCCTTACCTTTGTTTTGTGAGGATGATGCTATTTTGGGAAAGTAGTTTTTCCATCCTGAGTCACTGGAGGAGGAAGAATCTGATGAGATTTCGATGATTGGATGTTTGGATGAACTCATATTTTTCTTGATTTTGAAGATTTTTGGTTTGGTTTGTGATAATAAAGTTATGTGATTTGAGGGTTATATATTGATATGGAGATTAGTGCGAATTTATTGGTGGTTGGTATTGAGATTTAATTCGGGTAAGTTATTCTTAATGACTAAGTTCGGAAGATTGACTTTGGTCAAACCAACTCATTGCTGCCGATTGGTCAAACCTCTTATTACTGCCGAGTGACCAAGTGTTGCTGCCGATTGGTCAAACCTCCTTAAGTCGATTGGTCAATGTTACGTGCGGAGAATTGCAGTAATTTAAAGTGTTATATTTGGCAACCCCAACCTAAAATTGCACTTCTCTCATCTCAATTTCTCAAAAACCTATCAAACCCTAAATTACTCTTTTCGAACCCTAGATCATTTATCTACACAATGTCAACTCTTCGCTACAAGGATGATCATAACAAGGTTGCATATTTAGAGTCATCTTCAAAAAGCGTTGATTATGATCAAGTGCTAGCGTTTCTTCGTGGGTCTTCCATTTGCTATGCGCTCACCTATTGTCCAGTTACTGTGTATGATTCACTGATTAAGCAGTTCTGGGCAACAGCTAAGGTTAAACACATTGTGGGAAGGGAGGATGAGATTGTTGCTACCATTGATAAGCAAGAAGTGAGTATTACTGAGGAGTTGATTCGGGTACAGCTTTTATTTCCTGAGGAGCATGGGGAATATGATCTTTCAAGGCAAGATATTACTGATGGTATGGCTGCTATAGGTTATCCTGTTACTGGTAGTTGTACTTTCTTGAAAAATAAGTTGTCTCCTCAATGGAGATTTTTGATTCATACTTAACTACAGTGCATGAGTGTTAAGACAGGTGGTTGGGATCAATGTCCAAGTCATATTGCGTCTGGTCTTGTTTGTCTATCTCAGGGTAGGATATTTAATTGGGCAAAATATATTTTTGAGGGAATGATTGAGAATATCACTAATGGTAAAAACAGATTTTTGATGTACCCTAGGTTTCTTCAGATTATCTTAGGTGTACAGACAATTAACACATCCCCTAAGATAGTGAATCGGTTGACTCCCAAAATGTTTGCTTTGATGAAAATGAATTTTGCAGGCCAACATTTACCTTTATTACCTGCCATGTTACAAGATGCCAATCCTGCTGACAACCCTGATTCTGCTGATAATGTCAGTATCCCACCATCACCCAATGCAGCTGATGCAAGTGCATCCAATGCTGCTGGTGAAGGGACTTCAGTTGCTGCTGATGCATCTGCATCTGTTGCTGCTGATGACCCATTACCACCATCTCCTAGACATGTCACCCCTACACCTGAGACTGATGACCCTGCTGAGACCAATGACCAGACCATCACAGTTGAAACACCTGTTGTCCAGCCAACACCTTCTGTGGACTTACCTTCTTCTTCAAGGCTTTCATCTCCTAGTCCTACTAGGCAGCCTTTTAATGATGACACCAATGCAGGGGGAGAATTTCATGTATCTCCACCTAGGTCCAATGAAGCTCCTAACACCTCAGGTATTCCTGGTGGTGGAGCTGAGGATGCTGTTGATCTCACCTCTATGTCCCAGTTACTTGACAGGTCTGTGAAGAAAATTGAGGCATTGGAGTCAGAACTTAAAGAGACAAAAAGAGTTTTTAGTGAGAAGGTGGAAAATTTGGAAAAGGAGCTCAAGGACACTAAAGAAACTTTTGGTGAGATTGTTCAAAAGCTAAATGAAAGGATCAGCTCTTTGGAAGCTCAACATCCTCAGAAGAAAAGAAGGGTTGTACTTTCTGAGTCTGAGGAAGATCAGGATGATATGTCATTTGATGGGCTTAATGTGCTGGCTTCTGTTTCTCTTGATGATGCATATATTGCAGTGCCTACCTCTTCTGAGCATACTGTCACTACACAACCTCAGGCCTCCACTGGAACAAGGACCATTGCTGCTGATGTCTCTGGTGTTACTGCTGAAGTTGGTGGTGTTTCTTCTGAGTCTAAGGTTCCTGGTAATATTACTGGTAGTCCATCCATTGCTGCTGGTAGTGAGACCATTCCTCCTGAAGCAACTCAAAATGATGAAGAGATAGCTGAAAAGGTGCATGCACAGGAAATTGCTGCTGAAGAAGCTAGACTAGCTCAGATTGCTCAAGATGAGGAGCTTGCAAGGAAATTGTCTGTAGATGAGAGGAATATAGCTGGGATTATGAATAACACAAGTTCAGAAGATCCCACTTCAGAAGAGTTCAGTGAGCAAGTTGAATACTTATTGGCTACTGACATGATTATTAGAGCTCATGGGTTTATGGTTCTTCAAAAGTCAGAGTTGGATTCGGATGAAAGGTCAGATCTGCTCAAGGCATTCATCTTAAAGAAACATTGTGCATCCACTTGGAATGACTTGATGCAAAGGATCAGTGCAAGACAAAAGTCAGGATTTAAGATGCCTACTAACAGAGATAATGTCAATTTTATGAAGGTGTATCTGAAGAATGAAGCTAACTACAAGCTAAGTGACTTCAAAGGTTGGACTGATGCTGCAATCCAAAAGTTGTTTCTTGATACTTATGCAAGGATAAATTCCTCAGTTCAGACAGATATGCCACAAAGCAAGAAAAGAGAGGCTTTGTCTTTAGAGTCTGATGTTGCAAAGAAAATGAAGTCTGGAGAGACATTGTCAGGTGCATCTTCTTTTATTCCTGCTGAAGGTTCTCAGGATGCCACATTCATTTCACCAAGTCCTAATGTAGATGCATCTGAGGCATCACAAGAAGGTCTTGTTTCAGATGATATTCCTGCTGCTCATGTCTCTGTTTCTGCTGAGCCATCTTTATCTGTTCCTATCCTGCAATATGGTCTAAGAACAAGGCAGAAGAGTCACTCTTTCCACTCTTCTTCTGTGGATATTTCTGAAGTAGATGATCATGATTTGATTAGGGTTGATTCTGAAAGTGATTCAGAGGGTGATTCCATTCATTCTTGGGGTCATATTGCTCATTGGGAGATTAGGTCTACTTCTGAAGGTGATGTCAATGTTTGGTTTTCTCTTGATGGGACAGTCAAATTCTTTACATTTCTGAGGGAGATCTTGAATAAGGTTGAAAGAAAAGATTTGGAGAATCTTTATAAGATAGTGGATAATCACTATCAATCTCATACTCCTACTGGGATTGGCCTACTGCTTTGGGGAGATTTACAAGTCTTGATGAATGCATTGGATGGAGACAAGGCTAAATTGGTGTGGGGAAATCAATCTACCTGGAGAGTTTTTTCTTGGAGGTTATATCCTTCTTCCAATGTTCATGTAGTGGAGCTCATCTCTGGCAAGTTCTTGACTATGTTTGTGGATGTCACTTATCCTATATCTGAGGGAGTTTTGAAGAGAATGCTCACCCAGAAGGTCAGAGTTCCCAAGCATACAATTGGAAATGATTTAACTACAGCTGAACAGTTGGTCAAATTCATCAAAGATCAACTTGCAGCTAAAGGTTCATCAGCTTAAGGGGAGGATTGCAGCTTCAGGGGAGGTTGAAGCTTAAGGGGAGGATTTTTCTTGTTGTTGTTGTACATCTTTCTATCTTTTCTTATTTTCTTTCTTTTTCTTAAAGCTATAGGGTACTTCAACTCACCCATGGTTTATTCCTGAGAGTTGACAATGGTATTCAATTCACCAAGGTTCAGTTGAAACCAAAGAATTGACTAGTCCTGAGCAAACGGCTACAGGTAAAGACAACTCAAATCCGTTTACAGTTGCTGGTTTACTCATAAATCAGATGGTTATCAGTGTACCATGGTCTTACACACCTAAACATTGGCTACTCCAGTAGTGATGGCTATTGGTAAAGAGACATCAAATCCATTAATTTTCAATGATTCACCTCTCACAGGAGTTAACACACCTGGATGTGATGAGAATAGTATGAAACTTAAGTGATTTGATGTACATATTGTCATAGTAGCAGTCAAGATCTTCTTTTGAGGATCAAGGATGACATGGTGACCAGCTTAGATCTTCTTTTGAGGATGATTTCCTATTGCTGCTGAACTATCGAAGTTGCTGCTGGAAGTTTCAAGTGTTGCTGCTGGTTACTTACTGATACTGCTGCTGGTCTAATCCTCTCCCTATGGACTTCAAAGTTATTTCAGAATCGAGTGCTAACCTAGGGAATCTTTTCAGAAATACACTATTTCCTCAAGATTAGGGGAGGATTGTTGGGAATTCTGGAAATAAGATATTTCTTGTTGCTGCCGATAGTGAAAGTTGGTTCCTGCCGATAGTGTTGGTTCCTACCGAAGCTCATTGCTGCTGATAGTTATATTTTGTTTCTGCTGATAGTGTTTGTTGCTGCGGATATTATTGTTAGTTATCCGTAAGTTTAGTAAGTTTATTTATAGAAGAGATCATGTTTATCTCTTTACACGTATTCTTGTAGGACGGGTTAGGGTTAGGGTTCCTTGTGATTATAAAAGGAACACCCCGTCTATAAGTTTTCATATCTTTGTAACTTAACAATCTTCAATAAAATCATCTTTTAGTTCAATATACGATCCATAGAGGATCATAGCATTAGTTCTTTTCTTTTCTTGTTCATAATCAGAGGTTCTCTTGTAGTGTGCTTGTGATTACATAGGCATCCTACCGATCCACATAGGCTCAAAGATCTAGCAGGAGTGTTAGATTCAACAAGTGGTATCAGAGCCTCGTGAGGATCTCTGATCAAGAAGCAAAAGTTCTCTAAATTAATCTCTCTAAACCTTAACACCATGTCTGGATCAGCAGATAAATTCGAAAGGTGGACCATTAAAGTCAGAAACCTGCTATCATTCAACTCGAGGAGAAAATGGACTGAACCTGCTGAAGCTGATTGTCTCAATCAAACTCAAAACATGGTTCATAATGCAAAGGATAAAGTGGAAGAATTTGCTTTTGTGGGAGCCTCTCATCAGGTACAACATTGTCAGTTTGGTTGTCATGAATTGTACTTGAACCTTAGGAGAGAGTTTGATGAAATGGAGCCTGAATATAATAAATTGTTTGTAGATATTCAAGCATATAAAAAGGCTCTTAAGACTGTGGAAAAACAAAAGGCTTGGCATGAAGCTAATCAGATAGCATATGAACAAAAGATAAAGGTTTTGGAAAGAGACTTAGAGAACTCCATTAACTGTCTGAAACATTCTGAGAAAGAAAATGTTAGGGTGAAATTAGAAAATAAGGAATTACAGGCTAAACTTGATAGTGAAGTGGCAAGGATAAACTCATGGCAACAATCTGAAAAATATCTTGTAAATTATGGTAATCAATCAGGTTGGCGTAAGAAAGGGTTGGGATTTGATGTTGGGGATTATCATCCTAGAATATTTAATCCTACCCCTAAGGAAGTTGATTATAAAATTCCTGTTAAGTTTGTTAAGGAAGGAGGGATGAATGCAGTTCCTCCACCTATAAGAGGAGTGTTTAAGCCTGTTCCTATGCACACAGCCCTTGAATTAGACATGGATGAATCACACATGACTTATGGGAAAAAGGCAAATAACTTAACTGATTCTGAGTATGAGTCTGATGACTTCGTCTCTTGTTCCAATAGCAACAAGTCCTGTGAATCTAAGTCCCCAGGAAATACCTCATGTGATTCAAATGACTAGACAACTTTACACAAGTCTCATGACTTCACTTCTGAAGCAATCAATGATGAATCTGTTTCTAAAATAGCTTCCACTGACAATAGCTCTCTTAACACTGGTAAAAACAAATGTGTCTCTAGTTTCACTAGTGATAATGGTATCTATATTAAGAAAAGGTGTAGTAAGAACAAGGCTGTTAGGAAGAAGTCATGTTTTGTGTGTGGTAGTCAATATCATCTCATTAAAGATTGTGATTATCATGAGAAAAGAATGAATGGTGGGCAACAACAGACCAGATCATTGTGGAAAAATGTTAAACAAATTCCACCATATGTTCCACAAGCAGCAGGAATGAACTTTTATAGGGGTCCCTTTCCTGCTGATAGACCTGTTCCTGCTGGTACATCGGTTTCTGTTGATATTCAAGGAGACATCGTAGTATCAATTTCCTTTCGCAACTTGACTTTCATATTATTGATTTGAGTTTGCATTGAACGCATGCTGGACTCATGAATTTTCATGAAATCATTAGTCAAAGGAGCTTGAGGAGGTTGTTGATAAACATGTTGATTCGGAGCTTGACGAGGCTGGTTGAAATTGTTACGGTTCTGATTGAAATTCTGAGAATTGTTGAAATTTTGTCCTTGATTCTGAACAAAGCGATTTTGATAATTTTGATTTGGCACGGGTGGAAAACCTGTTGGGAATTTCGGAAATAAGATATTTCTTGTTGCTGCCGATAGTGATAGCTGGTTCCTGCTGAAGCTCATTGCTGCTGGTAGTTATATCTTGTTTCTGGTGATAGTAGTTGTTACTGCGGGTAGTGTTAGTTGTTATCCCGTATGTTTAGTATGTTTGTTAGAGTTATTTTTAGAAGAGATCATGTTTATCTCTTTACACGTTTTCTTGTATGACGGGTTAGGGTTAGGGTTTCTTATCATTATAAAAGAAACATCCCGTCTATGAGTTTGATATGTCTTTTATGACTTAAAGAATCATCAATAATAACATCTTTTAGTTCATTATACGATCCATAGAGGATCATAGTCTTAGTTCTTTTCTTTTCTCATTCGTATTCAGAGATTCTCTTGTAGTGTGTTTGTGATTACATAGGCATCCTACCGATCCAAATAGGCTCAAAGATCTAGCAGGTGTGTTAGATTCAACAAGTGGTATCAGAGCCTCGTGAGGATCTCTGATCAAGAAGCAAAAGTTCTCAAAACAATCTCTCTAAACCCTTTCACAATGGGCGATGAAAACCCTGAATTCGCTGCCATTAACAATGAAGAACCTGAACCCACAAAAGTTCAACAACAAATTGTTACAACCACTGTGTCCAACAGTAATGCCAAGTTCCCATATCTTAAGAAGGAAGAGTATGAAGTCTGGGCTATGAAGATGGAGTACTGGATCTCCAACAGTGATCACCATCTTTGGAATGTTATCCTCACTGGGAATAGCAAGAAGAAAATTGGAAGAGATAAGAATGGGGGTATCATGATTCTCCCTCCTACATCAGCTGAGGAGTAGCTGGCTGTGCAAAGGGAAACTAAAGCAAGAACTCTCTTGCTTCAGGCTCTCCCAGAGGATCACATGGGTGATTTTCATCACCTAGATGATGCTAGAGAAATCTGGCTTGCTGTAAAAGCTAGATTCGGTGGGAATGAGGAGTCCAAAAAGATGAGGAAATCAATGCTTAAGCAGGAATTTCAGGAGTTTAAGATCTCTGAGGAAGAAGGTATTCACAAAGGGTATGATCGATTTCACAAGATCCTCAGCCAACTTAATCAGTTGCAGGCTCGACCAAACAATGAAGACTGCAACACAAAGTTTCTGAGGGCTTTACCTTCATCCTGGTCTCAAGTTTCCATAACTATGAAAGCCAAAGGAGGATTGGACTACCTAAGCTTTGACGATCTGTACAACAAGCTCAAGACCCTAGAGATTGACATCAAAGGGGTTTCTACTTATTCATCTCATTCACCTACTCATACTGCATTTGTTAGTGCTTCCAGTACTAACAAGGTCTCTCATGGTGATAGCCCAAACCCCTCATCTTCATCTGTTTCCTATTCTCCTGCAACACCAAGATCTCAATCAAGGAATGACAATGTTGTTGAGGAAATTCTTCATTCATTTGTTGCTGAAAGTACTCTACAACAGCAATTTATGTATGATGACTTTGATCAAATTGATCAATTTGATTTGGAGGAGATGGACATCAAGTGGCAGCTGGCTATGCTGTCATTAAAGGTTAACAGGTTTGAGCAGCAGTCTGGGAGGAAGCTCAATCTCAATGGAAGGGAAGGTGCAAGGTTTGACAGAAGAAAGGTGAAGTGCTTCAAATGTGGTCAGATAGGTCACTTTGCCAGAGAATGCCAAGACAAGAAAGTTGATGATAGAACAAGGTATTCGGCATTCAGAATGAAAGAATTGGAGTCAGAGGAAGATAAAGCTCTAGTGTCTGTGGATTCAATGCTGGATTGGGGACAACATGAGGAGACTGGAGCTTCACGGATTTATGGGATGATTGCTGGAAATGGAGCTGAGACACATGTGGCTGGAGAATTTGGAATGATGGGCTATCCAACTCAGGTACTTAAGTGTCCTTTTGATTGTGAAATTAAATATACTAAATTGCAAAAGGATAGTGAAATTAAATACACTGAGTTAAAAAGGGAATTTGATGAGATTGAGCCTGAATATAATAAACTATTTGTTGAAATTCAAGCTTATAAAAAGGCTCTTAAAACAGTGGAAAAACAAAAGGCTTGGCATGAAGCAAATCAGCTTGCTTATGAAGAGAAAATAAGGGTTTTACGGAGAGATTTAGAATACACCACTAATGAACTTAAATATTCTGAATCTCAAGTTGCTAAGATCAAATTAGAAAATCAGGATTTAAAGGATAAACTGGATAGTGAGGTGGCTAGGATAAATTCATGGCAACAATCAGAAAAATATCTTATTAACTATGGTAATCAGTCTGGTTGGCGTAAGAAAGGGTTGGGATATGAGGATGGGGAATATAACCCTAGAATATTTGACCCTACCCCTAAGGAAGCTGATTATCAAACACCTGTTAAGTTTGTTAAGGAAGGAGGGATGAATGCAGTTCCTCCACCTATAAGAGGTGTTTTTAAGCCTGTCCCTATCCACTCAGCCCTTGACCTTGACTTTGATGATTCACAAATGACTTATGGCAAAAAGGCAAAGAACTTGCCTGATCTTGATTGTGACTCTAATGAATTTGTCTCTTGTTCTTACAGTGACAAATCTGAAGAAATCAAGACTGATGACTATGCCACATGTGGATCAAGTGAGAAGTCTGCATCAATAAAATCAGAAGATCTGTCTTCAAAAGTGGCTTCTGATGTTTCTTTTGATAATGTTAAAAACAATAATGTTTCTAGTTTTGGTTTGGTTTCAAACAGTTATGGTTGTGATTTTAATTTTGTTAAGGATAATTTTGATTCATGTGTTGGTTTGAATTCTTCTTATTGCAATAAGAAAGATAATGTTAAGAAAAAGTCCCCTAGAAAGAAATCTTGCTTTGTGTGTCGTAGTTATGATCATCTTATTAAAGATTGTGACTATTATGAAAAACAGATGGGTAAATATGCTTGTCAAAATAGGTCTGTGTGGAACAATGTCAATGAAATTCCCCCATATATTCCACAAGCAGCAAGAATAGACTCTTGTAGAGCTTCTGTTGCTGCTGACAAGTCAATTCCAGCTGGTAAGCCTGTTGCTGCTGGCAAGCCAGTTCCTGCTGGTAAGCCGGTTGCTGCTGGCAAGTCCATTCCTGCTGGTTGGAGAAACAATGTTACTAGACCTTTCTATAAACCTACCAGTACTTACTTTTAAAATGATATGTGGCCTGTTTATTTTGACACCTTAAACATGGGAAGGGCAAGATGGGGAACTGCTGTTAAGTCCTCAGCAGGTTGTTCTTGGAAAAACAATAACAAATATATGAGAATGGGGTCCAAGAACAATGGTGGATCTCATCAATCTCCATGGTTTAATTTTTATTGATCCACAAGGCAGACCCAAGTCAGTAATGACTTGGGCCTCCCATGTATCTAACATTGTTGTATGTATTTTTGTTCTGTAGGACATTCCTTTTAAGAGTAAAGATGTAGGTATTGTTGACAGTGGTTGTTCAAAGAGTATGACAGGAAATTTGGAAAGGTTGCATAACTTTGTACCCTTTTATGGAGGAACTGTGACATTTGGATGAGGTGATGGAAAGATTACAGGGAAAGGATCAACTAAGACTCCTAAACTGGACTTTGAGAATGTTCTTTATGTCAAGGAACTCAAGAACTTCAATTTGTTCTCTGTCTCACAAATATGTGACAAGAAGAATGGAGTTCTCTTCACTGAGACTGACTGTCTTGTGCTCTCCAAGGACTTCAAGATGCCTGATGAAAGTGAGATAGTGCTCAAAGTTCCAAGGACTCACAACCTGTATTGTTTCAATCTGAATGATGTTAAGCCTGAGGGTAAACTTGCTTGTATGGTGGCAAAAGCTTCTGTGGATGAAGCAAACAAGTGGCACAGAAGAATGGCACATGTGAACTTCAAGACTATCAACAAGCTGGCAAAGAATGGCTTAGTGCAAGGACTCCCTTTCAAGACCTTCACAAATGAACACAATTGTGTTGCCTGCAATAAAGGAAAGCAACACAGGGCATCATACAAGGCCATTACTGCTGTGAGCACCATCTCTGAGCCTCTGCAACTGCTTCATATGGATCTTTTTAGTCCAACTTCTATCAGAAGTAGAGACCATAAGTATTATTGTCTGGTGATTACTGATGAGTTTAACAGGTTTTCTTGGACTTTCTTTTTAGGTACTAAAAATGAAACCTATTCTGTGATTAGGGATTTTATTACCTTAATTGAAAACCAGCTGAATAGAAAGGTTAAGGCTATAAGGTGTGATAATGGAACTGATTTTAAAAACTCTAATTTAATTGAATTTTGTGGGAATAAGGGGATTAAAAGAGATTATAGCAGTGCCAGAACCCCACAACAAAATGGGGTTGCAGAAAGGAAAAATAGGACCCTTATAGAAGCAGCTAGATCTATGCTAGCTGACTCTAAGTTGCCTACCATGTTTTGGACTGAAGCAGTAAGCACTGCTTGCTATGTACTGAATAGGGTATCTATTACTAATCCCCACAACAAAACTCCTTATGAGCTCTTGTCTGGAAAGGTTCCCAACATTAGTTACCTTAAGCCTTTTGGATGTCATGTAACTATCTTGAATACTAGTGATCACCTAGGTAAATTTGAAGAGAAGGCAGATGAGGGGTTCATTGTAGGATATTCTGCTCATAGTAAGGCCTATAGGGTTTATAACTTGTCTGCTAAGAGGGTAGAAGAAACACTCAATTTAAGGTTTCTAGAAGACAAACCGAATTTACAGGGTGCAGGTCATGACTGGTATTTTGACCTAGATTATCTGACTGATTCATTAGGTTATTCTAGATATAAAGCTAATCAATCTGTAGGTACACATGTTTATCTATCTAACAATGCAGGTACCTCAGATGATGAGTATGATTCAGAGTGTGATGAACAACCCATAGTTGTTCCTTCTTTTCCCTCTAACCACTTTTCAGGTACAGAACTCAAAGATACTTCTAATAAGACTGAAGATAATTCAAGTTTTGCAGAAGACCTCGCTAGACTTCAAAGACAAGAACATCAAGCCAAGAGAGCTGCTGAAAAGTTTGGTTCTAGGTTTTCACAAGAAACAGTGGAGATATTGAAAAATGGTGAAGCTGAAGTCAGAAGACAAATGGCTTCTGCTGGTGGTATTCCTGTTCCTGCTGATGTCAATTCTGCTGGTAGTACACCTGTTACTGCTGATACATCTGCTGTTCCTGCCGATGTCACCAATCCTGCTGCTTCTTTGTCTACTTCATCTACTGATTTATTAGGATTTAGTGAGCCTCCAACTAGATTCCCAAGTCCATCTGATCTTGGAAATTCACTCTCTTCAGCAACTAAGCTGAATGATCCTCATCATCAAGCAAGATCTGGAATTTTCACTCACTCTTCTTATGATGGTGAAGCAAATCCCTCTATTACTAATCAAGCCACAACCTATGAAGTAGATCCTGTTGTTACCAAGAGGATTAACACTGTACATCCTCAATCTTTGATTCTTGGTGATCTCAATTCTCCTGTTCAAACAAGAAGAAGGTTAAATCAATCTAAGTTTGGAGAATCTGCTTTTCTCAGTTACATTCAGGAACAGTTAAGGAGCAATCACATTGACTATCTTCATTGTCTCTATGCTTGCTTTCTATCTCAAATTGAACCAAGTAGTGTAGCTCAAGCCCTTGATAATTCTGATTGGGTTGAGGCTATGCAAGAGGAAATGCAGCAGTTCAAGAATCAGAAAGTATGGGTATTAGTACCATTGCCTGAAGGAAAAAATGCAATTGAAACTAAATGGATTCTCAAGAATAAACGGATGCTAGGGGAATTGTGGTTCGAAATAAAGCTAGATTGGTAGCTCAAGGACATAGACAAGAAGAGGGTATCGACTATGATGAGGTGTTTGCACCAGTAGCAAGAGTTGAAGCTATTCGATTGTTTTTGGCTTTTTCTTCATTTATGGGGTTTGTGGTTTATCAGATGGATGTGAAGAGTGCATTTCTGTATGGAAGTATAGAAGAGGAAGTGTATGTTACTCAACCACAGGGATTTGTGGATCCACAACATCCTGATTTGGTTTATAAAGTGGTGAAAGCACTCTATGGACTTCATCAAGCACCAAGAGCATGGTATGCCAGGTTGTCTGCCTTTCTACTTAAACATGGTTACAGAAGAGGAACAATAGATAAAACACTCTTCATAAGGAAGAATTTTAAAGATATCATCTTGGTACAAGTGTATGTAGATGATATTATTTTTGGTTCCACTAATGAAGCTTGGTGTAAGGATTTTGAGGAATTAATGAAAAGTGAATTTGAAATGAGTGCTATGGGGCAGATGACATTCTTCTTGGGCTTACAGGTTCAACAGAGACCAGATGGTATCTTCATAAACCAAGAAAAGTATGTTCATGACATACTTAAGAAGTTTGACTTGGAAAGTGTGAGGACTGCTACAACACCTTTTGAAGCTCCAAAGCCTAAATCCAATAATGACAGCTTCAAGGCCTGATATCATGTTTGCAGTCTGTGCTTGTGCTAGACATCAGGTTACACCTTTGACTTCCCATTTAAATGCTGTCAAGAAAATCTTCAAGTATTTAAAAGGACAGCCTAAGCTGGGACTTTGGTACCCAAAGGATTCTTCTTTTGTGCTGGAAGCTTATAGTGACAGTGACTATGCTGGAGCAAACTTTGATAGAAAATCTACTACTGGGGGTTGCCAGTTTTTGGGAAGAAGGTTGGTTTCTTGGCAATGCAAGAAGCAGACTATTGTGGCTACATCTTCTACTGAGGCAGAGTATGTTGCTGCTGCTAGTTGCTGTGGACAGGTCCTTTGGTTGCAAAATCAATTGTTAGACTATGGGTTCAACTTCATGAACACTAAAATTTTCATTGACAACCAAAGTACCATCTGTATTTTTAAAAATCCAGTGTTTCATCAAAGAACAAAGCACATAGAGATTAGGCATCATTTCATAAGGGATGCTTATGAGAAGCATCTCATTCAGGTGCTTAAGATCGACTCTGATGAGAATGTGGCTGACCTGTTGACTAAAGCATTTGATGGTCCAAGGTTCAACTATCTGGTGGTTCATATTGGAATGCTCAATCCTTAGGTACTGCGATTAAGGGGAGGTTTAAGCCTAAGGGGAGGCTTCTTGTTGTTGTGTATCTTTCTTTCTTGATTTTTCTTATTTTCTTTCTTTTGGTTTGTTTTTTGTTTCTTATTTCTTTAAGTTCAAAAAAAAAAAAAAAAAAAAAAAAAAAAAAAAAAAAAATCTTTCTTGTATATTTTGTATGCTAATAAGTTGGTTTTAAGCAACACCTTGCAGGTACAGTGTTGGTGTTTACACCTACACAACAAATGGTATTCAACTCACCATGTCTCACAGACAAGAAAGAGTTGACTCACCATGAGGGTACGGCTCTGGTGTGATAATCAAATCCGTTGATAGCTGTAATAGCTTGCTCAAAGCTATAGGGTACTTCAACTCACCCATGGTTCATTCCTGAGAGTTGAAATGGTTCTCAATTCACCATGGATGTAACCCTGTATGGGATCCAAAGAATTGGCTAGTCCACAAAAGTATGGTTTGTGGTAAAGACATTTGGTATCCATATTTGGTATTCAATTCACCAAGGTTTGCTGTAACCCAAGAATTGGCTAGTCCTGAGCAAACGGCTACAGGTAAAGACACATCAAATCCGTTTACAGTTGCTGGTTTACTCAAAATCAGATGGTTATCAATGTACCATGGTCTTACACACCTAAACATTGGCTACTCCAGTAGTGATGGCTATTGGTAAAGAGACATCAAATCCATTAATTTTCAATGATTCACCTCTCACAGGAGTTAACACACCTGGATGTGATGAGAATAGTATGAAACTTAATTGATTTGATGTACGTATTGTCATAGTAGCAGTCAAGATCCAGAATGACATGGTGACTAGCTTAAATTTTCTTTTGAAGATAATTTCCTATTGCTGCTGAACTATCGAAGTTGCTGCTGGAAGTTTCAAGTGTTGCTGTTGGTTACTTACTGATGCTGCTACTGGTCTAATCCTCTCCCTATGAACTTCAAAGTACTTTCAGAGTAGAATGAACGCTTAGGGAATCTTGTCGGAAATAAGCTATTTCCTCAAGATTAGGGGAGGATTGTTGGGAATTTCGGAAATAAGATATTTCTTGTTGCTGCCGATAGTGAAAGTTGGTTCCTGCTGATAGCTTTGGTTCCTGCTGAAGCTCATTGCTGCTGATAGTTATATCTTGTTTCTGCTGATAGTAGTTGTTACTGCGGGTAGTGTTAGTTGTTATCCCGTATGTTTAGTATGTTTGTTAGAGTTATTTTTAGAAGAGATCATGTTTATCTCTTTACACGTTTTCTTGTATGACGGGTTAGGGTTAGGGTTTCTTATCATTATAAAAGAAACACCCCGTCTATGAGTTTGATATGTCTTTTACGACTTAAACAATCATCAATAATAACATCTTTTAGTTCATTATACGATCCATAGAGGATCATAGTCTTAGTTCTTTTCTTTTCTCATTCGTATTCATAGATTCTCTTGTAGTGTGCTTGTGATTACATAGGCATCCTACCGATCCGCATAGGCTCAAAGATCTAGCAGGTGTGTTAGATTCAACAAAACCAGGTGGTACCATAGCATTTGGTGCTCGGTAATGAGTTTCAGCATGCGGTCGGTTTTGATTGTAGTTTACTGCAGCTACGGGAGCTTGGTAAACAGAAGCATCGGTTGCTTGACAATCGTAATACGCATGCGGGCCACCACAAGTTTCACACACTTTGTTTATGGCTTTGATTGGTTCCGGTTTATGAATATCACTCTTAATTTCTTTCATTTCCTTCATCATGTAACGAATTGCGTCCGTTAGAGCGGCCAACTCTGATGAGTTACCGGATGAAGAAGCAGGAGTGATGGGAACATTCACTTTGTTACGAGAAATAGGAACTTTTGATTTATTTTCGCAAATTTCAGTCACATCTTTAGGTCGACGATTCAAGATATTGCCACCGGCGGCTGCGTTAAGTGAATCTTGATCGTTTCCATTCAACCCATTATAAAACGTATTGATTTGTTGTAACTCCGTGAAATCATGATGCGGGCATTTTCTTAGGAGATCTTTAAATCGGTCCCATGCCTCTCCGAAGTTTTCATCGAAACCTTGACGAAATCCAGAAATTTCATTTTTCAGATTAGTCGTCTTTGATAGAGGAAAGAAATAATTGACAAATTTCTTTACGAGATCTTCCCAAGTTTCAATGGATCGAGGGGGTTCTTTATCCAGCCAAATCCGGCTTGCCCCTTCGAGTGAAAACGGAAATAGCATCAATTTGATAACTGTTTGCGGCACATTCTTGTAATTGATTGTAGAGGTCAACTTGTTGAACCAACGGATGTGTGCATACGGATCTTCTCGTTCAAACCCGTGGAATTGGTTTGTAGATACGAGTTGAATCAAATGCGTTTTCAATTCAAAATGATCTGAATCGATTGGTGGTAAAACGATGGCATCTCCGTAACCCTCGGTGGGTGCTTGGAGCATCTCCGCCATTGTTCGTTCGTCTGCCATATTATCAATGGGAACAGCACGAATCTCGGGTTCGACTATTCGGGCAGTACGTCTACGATTACGTCTTCTCGGAATATCTACGAGTTCACGTAAAGGACTTGTCGACGTAGAAGAACGAGTGCGCATGCACTAAATAAAATATTTCAATTAAATCAAGATCGAAGCAAAACAAAAGGAACTTAAATCCTTAAATCAACAAGCGTACGGTAGCTCTCTGACTGAAAAACGCACAGAGTGGCAGAGAAGCAAAGGTAGGCAATAAATGCTCCTTAAAAACCCGCTTCTTTCGGTTCGACAATTTAATGTCAAACCTCCTGAAACCTCCGTTAGAGTTTGTTAATCAATCAAAGGTGAGCCGAATTCACAAGTGACACAAAGGCAAGTTTTAATCTGATGTTTGGGAACTTATTATGATAATACCCAAGTTGAGGAATATTATATTAATTTTGCTTTTATCTTTTATTTTACAATAAAACGGAAAATGTTTTTGGGTTTTTATTTTTATATAATATTATATATATAAAAGAAAAGAAAAATATTTTTGTATTTTATATGGTTTATGGGAAATAGGAACTTCACAAGGAAGGATCTCAAATCACTAATCGTTAAAAATCTCAACGATATTGTCGCAACACAACCTCCCCGGCAGCGGCGCCAAAATTTGATCCGTGCAAAGGTGTATATATATAAATATAGACGGATGCACGTGAATAAAAACAATTCAACCTTTTAGGAAAAAGGCTAACTTGCAAAAACTCACGTTTGTGTGTGTGATACCAGGTAAGTGATTACCCGGGTCGTTTCCCAACGAGGATGGAATGGACAACCGTTTAAGGTTTGAGATTAGAGTGACTGATGATTAGGATATGAATTTTTGCTTTTTTTAATTCTAATTAAATAATGAGAAACAAATTCTCAAAATATAATTAAGATTAACACAATTTATATTTAAAAACGCGAAACGGGAAATCTAAAAACAGGATTAAAAAGTGAAATTTATAAAATTAAATCCTACAAGTACCAAATTATTTTTCCTAAGTTATAAATGACAAAAGAAAATTTTAGAAAAAAGATTTATATTTTTCTGACTTTTATTTTTTTTATTATGATTTAAAAACTAAACGTAAAAGAAAAATTAATTAAAAATAATAAAACTGTTCTGAAAATTCTGAAAATTTTATTTAAATTACTTTATGCTATTATAATCCTAGAAAAAATAAAAAGAAGGCATCAGCTTATTCTAATAAGCTGATAATAAGCAATTAAGTTCGGATAAGCTAAATTGGACAACAAGGTTAAATAGATTATTAATGCAAACTAAATCAGAAAAGACCCAAGGGTGCTAGTGGTAGTGTGTGTGGTGTTGTGTTACTATCCTAAAGGTCTGGGGTTCGATCCCTACCCAGAACTTTTTGCTTTTTATTTTTAATTTTCTACTACAAACTTATTAAGTTGATGAAATTAAGCACTTTTACTAACTGTCATATTTTCTGAAAACTTAAAAATAAGCTAGAAATAAGCTCAAAGGACTGAGCAGTGGGCAAAGTGGGAAGAAACTGAGGTTGGGCACCTCAGTTCAACTGGGGTGATTTTAAGCCGAGAAAAAGCTACTAATAAACTATAGTTTAACTACCAAAGTGAAACCTCATAGACTTCATAATATGAACTTACTAAAATCCAAAATCTAAACCTCAGGATGGCTTAATTACAACTTAAAAATAAGCTGCAAATCAGCCAAGATGTTGATGAGGTTGCTGATATAGCAGGTGAACAGGGCAAAAACAGCCCTTTTTAAGCTGTTGAAAAGCATTGATAAAAAAATTCTAAAAATATATAAAAAAAAATATGAGCAAGTACACAAGCCATCAAACTCTATGCGTACCAAATTTTAGCTGAATTGGACTTAAGATGAAGAAATGAAAAATAAAAGAAATTTAGTGCAGATAGGAAAAAAATCCGAAAAAATTATGCAGTTGCTATGACTGTGGGCTGATTTGAGTGAATATTAGAACAAGGGCATAAGGGGCCTAATCACTACTCTATATAGGACTCTAATGAAGCAAGAAATGCTAAAAATGAGGGCTTATCTGCCCTAGCTTATGAAGAGCTTATAAGCTCAGTTAGAGTGCTCAATTTGTTCTAAGTGGACTCAAAAACATGAAATCTCTTAAAAATAAGCTACAAGCTGCTACTAACTCCTCCTATAAGCTTATTTAGGCAAGATTGAACTAAAGGAACTTGCAAATGAACAGTGAGGTACCAAAATACCCATTTTGACCCATATGAGCCAAACAGCCCTTAAAAAGGGTCTGTTCTTGTTTTGAACTAGCACAGGCCTGTTTAAGCAAGGTTTCTTGATCTTTACCTATCAATTGACTTAATTCAACTATAATAAGCAACTTTCAAATCACAATAAGCACTAAATTAAGCTAATCTATCTTTGGCTATTTTTTGGCTTTTTATTAGATTTTTAAGTAAAATGAAACAAAGGCTAATAAAAACTGATAATATAGATGTAATATATTTAAAAACTATTAATAAGCAGTAAATAATGGAAATAAGCTAATATTAAGCTATTGTACAGTAAATATGCAAAACTTGAAAAATAAGCTTACAACTGAATGGATTATAGAACAAAGGACTAAGGATCAGAAACACCTAGCTTGTCAACAACAAGCTAGAAACCCAATAAAAGCCTTCCAGAATAGCTTATACCCCCAGAACAGCTTATTGTGAGCTTATGTTGACTTTCTTCATCATTTGAAATTTGAACAGCTTATTTCTAATATAAGCTTACACAAAGCTATGAAAAGCTTTCATAAGCTTATAGGAAGGGTGTTTATGGCTTTTGAGTGATTCTTAACAACTTATTATTTAATACGAATTAAAGTAAACTTGAAATTTATAAAAACTGATAATGAGTAAAAGAGAGCTTGAAATTATAACAATATAACTGTAAATGACTTGAATTAACACTGGAACTTGAAAATTACAATAAGTAAAGACTGATAAAATAAAAACGATTAAGGAAAAATTAACTACTGCCATTTAAGGCTACATTGTGGCCCTATTTATACAAAAATGAAATGGGATTTATCTCTTGTCTTCCTCTGAACCATTCTGCACCCTTGGATTGCCTTGAGATGATCTCAGCCTTCAAAACTAAATTTGGCGCCAAAAAGTGGTAGTAGTGGGAACACCAACTTGGTACTGTGAAGTGTGATGGGGAAGAAGAAATAAATGCTTTGGACTTGGTTAGGTGAAGTGTAGCAGGAGGAGGGGAAGAGATAAGGGTGAGGTGATGGGGCAGAGGAGGTGGTATGGCAGAGGTGGTTTTGGCGGGGTAGTGGTTTAGGAGAAGGGTTTGACTTAAAGTCAAACCGGGGTTTTGGGTTTAATTAAAAAGGGAAGGGTTTGGGCTGTGGTTTATTTAAGTTGGGTTGGGTAGGTTTATTAGATGGGTTGGGTAGTATTTAAGGTTTAGGATTAGAATTGGATTTAGGGTAAAACTTAGGGACCAATTCTGCCAATTCTGAAAATCCAGGGACTAATCTTGTAATTTTTGAAATATTAATCCAAGGACCTTTTGTGTCATTTTGGGATTTTTGGGGGTTGACTTTGACTCTGTCTTTGACTTTTGTCTTCACTTGATCAAATGCACAATTGTTGCCAAGTCGATCAAAAAATGCTCGTATTTGCTCCGTTTTCAATCCTTGAGTACCTGAAACACATAAAACACAAACCAAGGATATCTGCAGTATATCTGGGTGTTTTCAGTCATTTTTGTGTCATATATGGGTATAAAATGATGCGTATTTACACACGCATCAAGATCCCAGAAGCAGGCTTGTGGGTGTTTTCCAACCTAATATTGCCCGACCTTTGCACGGTGTTAAATTACTGGGTGGGCCCGCTAGTGTGGACTTTGATTTTAGTAGTGAGCTTGTTATGAAAAGAGTTGCCAAAACCATTAAGCTTATGGGTGCTGTTGCTAAGATTAATGACCCTCAATGTGAGTTATTGCTCCTTCGTGCTTGTGCCGGTATTTCCAAATTATATTTTGCTATGCGCACTTGCTCTCCCCGGGTCTTTGAGAGTGCTCAGATTTCTTTTGATGTGGCTCTTCGTTCTACTCTAGAGCGTATTGTCACTGCTTCTGGACCTGGTTTTGGCGATTGGCAATGGAGGCTTGCTACTTTACCCTTTGCGTTCGGGGGGCTTGGTGTTTACTCTGCAGGTGACGTCTTGAACTATGCATTTCTTGCGTCTAGACTTCAATCTGCTAGCTTGCAGACTAAGTTACTTCGACATTCTGGTATCGTAACTTCTGGGCCTTCCTTTGATGATGCATTGTGTGCTTTTAATGCAAAAATGGAGATTGACCTTTTGAGTAATCCATGTGAGATCGCTGCCCCCAAACTCATGAAGAAACTGGCAGATATATATATATATTTCACACGTGTTACCCAAAAAGCCGAATCTACATTTTCTTTATCTGCTCGACAGATGGCGTTATGGAAATCGCAAATGGAGGACTACACTTCGGATTGGCTTAGGGTGGTTCCGATATCTGGGTTGGGACAGACTATGAATGCTAGGACCTATCGGTGCGTGTTATGTTATCGGCTCGGTGTTCCCCTATTCTCTGTTCAGATGCCGTGCTCAGCTTGTTCCAGGGTCTTTACTGGGGATATTTATGGGGACCATGCTGTATCTTGTGCTGGTATTATTGGTATTAAACATCGGCATAACGTGGTACGTGATGTTCTTGTTGACATATGTTCTCGGTCGGGGGTTTCGGTTCGAAAAGAGGTTGATATTGGGCTTTGTGATGAAAGAGACAAATCCTTACGTCCAGCTGATATGTTGCTCTACTCGTGGGACGGAGGTCTTGATGTATGTGTTGATTTGACTGGATCATCGCCCTTGACGCAAACTGGTATGGTTGATTTTGTGCCGGGTCGTGTGGTGATTGAGGCTGCACAACGTAAACGCGTCAAGTATGAGGCTAAGTGCGCAAATATTGGATATGGGTTCCTCCCTTTCTCTTTCTCTTCTTTTGGGGAACTTGAGAAGGATGCAGTGACCTTACTGAAGCGAATTCGAAAGTTCTCGATGACTCAAGACATTGGAGCACGTGCTGCTGCTCATATTTTTAGTAGGATTAGCTTTTCTATAGCTAGAGGAGTGGGGGCCCAGTTAGTATCCCGGCTCCCTACTAACTTCTTGTAAATCCTATGAGTTTCTAATAAAGTGATGTTTAAAATATAAAAAAAAAAATAAATAAAAAATAAAAATAATAATAATAATAATAATAATAATAATAATAATAATAATAATAATAATAATAATAATAATAATAATAATAATAATAATAATTATTATTATTATTATTATTATTATTATTATTATTATTATTATTATTATTATTATTATTATTATTATTATTATTATTATTATTATAAAATGTTACGCTTTCTCCCCACAAGTTTGACATATTGATAATTTATACCCCTGAACTTTCGTAAAATGACAGTTTTTACCCTTCAACTTTTATAAAATTACAACTTTTACCCCTCAACTTTGGTCAAATGACAATTTCTACCCTATAGTTTCAAAAAAGACACTTTTTACCCCTGAGTTGCTAGTCGACAGCAATTTAAGTCCATGTTATATAAATATATTTAGAGTTTTGGCAAAAACTACCCTTGAGACTCCCAAGTCGTTTCACCCGACGTTCTCATTTCATAAAAATGCCTTATAAGTTACGGAAAAAGGTGAGACATTTTACGACTCTTTGGTACACTTTATTTGCAACTTATGAACAGCTTATTTACAATTTATGGGCTGATGATTCGAGCTTATCAAGCTCGAATCAATTTAAAAGGGTGCGACTAAAACAGTTTGCGAACAGGCCAAAAGGGACGCTAATATCTTTGTGACCGTTCAACCTTTTTACGACGTTCTTTTTCCTAAAATTAGTTAGCTAGGTGGTCTATAACCTGGCCAAAATTCAGAATTTTAAGGGTCATTTGAGGGTCGAATCAAGGGTGTGAAGTTGGGTCTATGGGCTGAGTTGCGACAGGAAGAAAAAGAAGAAAACTAAGTTGGTTTTTGATATGTACTTGTTATAATCAGTTTTTAACGCATAGTAACAATATTATTAACGTATTAACTCTACCTCCAACATGTTTTACTAGTTCCTTGATTAATAGAAAGATTAAAATGATATGGGTGTGTTTGGTTTGTTCGACATGAAGAAAAAGAAAAATGAAATAACTTGCTTTTTAGTTTTTAAATGTTCAAGCTAGTTTTCTATGCATGTTATTATGGTCATGTATGTATTTAAACTATCCCTAAGGTATTTTTATGGTTCTTTGATAAATATAGATAGGGTTCGTTTGGTTTTATACAACAAAGAGAAAAGAAGAGAAAAATGTAGTAAGTGTAATTTTTGACATAGTTCATTATTAGAGATTGTTTTAGTAATGTTTTTAGGAGTATTTAGGATTTATAAAAGGATAGAAATAAGGCTAGAAACACTTACTTTGCTATTTGGTCGATTATGGAATATTGTGGTCGAAATGATTTGTAAATGAAATATCAAGCTTCCTCCTCCTCTTTAGGCTTTTTAGGATCTTTCTTTGGCGTGAATATGGGCTGTGTGATCAGTAGGAAGTAGAGAGGGGGCTGTTTTGAGTGAGGTCGAATTAGGTTGAGGGAGAATGGAAAAATTGAGTTCGACATTTATAGAAAGAAGCGATTAGGGTTTTTCAAGAGCTAAGTCACCATGTCATAGGGAGGAGGGGACATGGTGATGTGGTTGAGGGTTTGTAAGGACAAGTGGATGGAGGAGGGGGGATGTCGTGGGGTGTTTGGGAGGTGATGATGCGTTTGATTTTGTATCCATGAAAAGTAACTACCTAAGGGGACAAGAAGATGTGGAGGCATATGAGACTTAGGAGGGGGCATGTGGTGTATATATTGCTTAAGGATGAAAAATGAAATGTTTTAGTTTGGTCTTTAGGTTAAATCGAATTAAAGAAATGGGATATGAGTCGAATTGCATTAGAGAAGGTATTATGAGCTATAATGTATTGTACTTTAGATTTAGGAAAATAACTAAGTTAGTTTCTAAGGTTTTGTTTGGGAAATTATTAGTTAGAAATTAATTTAAGGTTTATATGAATGTATATATTTTGAATTATATAGAAAAGAGAAAGGGATTCATTTGTGCTTTAAGGAGTGGTACTAGTGGCTTAATAAAGTTGTACTAGGGTTTAGAAAATAGGAAAAATATATTTTTAATGTTTCTTAAAGTTATTTAAATTTTATGTATTTTTTATTAAGTTTTGAAATATATAAATGAGACTTTTGAGGTTTTATGCATTGAAGGGTTGTACACTGGGTTTAAGGGTTTGTACTATGGGTTACTTAATATAGAAAATATGTTTTTAGAGTTTTCTTAAGTTACTATAATTATGTGTTAATTTTACGAGGTTAAAAAGGTATAAAAATGTAATTTTTAACTTTTGTGCATTAAATACCTGTACTCTAGGTTTAAAGACTTGTACCTATATTTAATATGTTTAAGAAATTTATTTTTAAAGTTAATACAGGAAATACTTGTACAATGGGTTTTAAAATAAATGTATTTAAGGTTATAATGGTATTTATATGAATATTTATGTTTTTATGCTTAAAAGACTTGCGCCTTGCTTTGAAAGACTTGTACATTCATATTTTATAAAAATAATATATACATTATTTAGGGTTTGTGATTTTATTACATAAAATCATAGTTTTGTGAAATTAGGGTTTGTATCGGGAGTTAAAGTGGGATTAGGGTTTCTGTGCTTTAGATGCTTGTACCTTAGTCTTAATGAGTTGTACTCTTGTATTCTAGGGTTTTGTTATTCATAGATGTTGTTATAATAATTTAGGGTTTCATAGAAACTCTATTAGATAAGAAACGTTCAGTTTTAAATGTACGTTAACGAATTAACGTAAAGTGACAAATGAGATATCGTAAAGTTTTATAGGGGAAATGTTTATATGAATAAATATTAAGTATGTCGAGGTTGGGTTACATGCGAGTACGTTTATCGAGGATGTGAGTTACGTCACATGAGATAGTTATTATGAACAGATAATAAAAATAAAAAAATTATACGTAGAAAATGGATAAGTATAGTTTATTACAAGGTGAAATTTTATCAGTGGTTACATAGCGTATTTAAAAATTAATATTGGGCAATGCTTGAATCACTTTATGAAGTGTTTTGACAAACGAATTTGGATTCAAGTTATAGCTTCGAATTATCAAGGCCCGCCACGAGCTACATTGGTTATTATTCAAAACATTGTATAAATTTGTTTATTATGTCTGTAAATATATGCTCTGCAAATTAAAAGTATGGTGTTTATCAAAGAGTGTGTAACTAAAGTTGTCATATAATATTTAAGTTTTTATAACTTATAAGCAAATATGTGTATGTTTTTTTTTTGTTTTTTTTTTACATAAATGAAATCATATTTCAAATAAAAGCTTATGAGCCATAGCATGCCAATGTATGAGTTAGGTTAATAACATTGCTCTCAGCTACAATGAGAATGGTTCTTTACATGCTGTTTCCACAACTTCTATTCATTAGTCAAACCTAGAGAAGTGGTTACAAAATCACTTCAATCCCTTATTGATAAGGAAGGTGGTGAAAAGTGACATACAATAGCTACAGGTTATTTGAAATCGACGTACTCAATCACTTAATTGTGGAGAAAACTTCACCAGTGGTTATGTCTGGAGTGTGGCTAATGAAAGACCAATATGCCCTCTTGATACAGAATCTGAATGGCGTTGTGAGCCATCATATGTCAACCTTTGTGATATACCTTCAGCAATGCGACCCTGAAATGTCCATCATTATATTCCCATAATTGCACACCAGGAATATCTGTAACCGCATTAAGGTATGTTTTTAGTTATTAAAATCTTGATTTGTTGTGATGTGAATGATGTGAACTATTTAATACTTCATAAAAATCATTGAGTGGTTAATAATTTTAGATTTTAAGCCTAAAAAATCATTTAAAAAAGCTATCAGTAGTGAATCAATATCAACTGTTGCATTGTTTTTTATAATAATTTGGGTAAGTCGCTTCATTCTGAAATTCGATGAAAACAGGAAAAATAACATTATTAGGCGGGTTGGACCAAAGCTTTTCATATATTGGCGTAACTGTTATTGGCTTTTGACAGATATTAATGGTAGAAGAAAGGCTCTAGAAAAATTGGTTGGGTTTCACTCGGATATTGTACGAAAGGTCGCTGCTAAGTACCCCTTTGATCTTGGTGGGAAAAACCATGGGTTCAAGGTAATAGTTAGGTGTTAATATCATTATGTAGAGTGGTCTCCTTTATAACTGTCACCAGGGATAAATAGTTGCAACAAATTATGGTGGTGTTGAAATGATAAAATAGATCTGATCCAGTGGGCGTGACACTCAAACAATATTGTGTTTTAAATTCTTTATAACTATTTTTTTGTCAAACATGCTTACAGAAACTATATGATCTTGAAAACAATGTACTATTTTGTATAAAATCGTTAAGGTGGTTTGCGCATTGATAATAGACATGTTTGACGTATTTTGTTGACATGTTATCTTTGTTTAGTGAAGACAAAAAAAAAATTATAAGCTTTGGGTACTTGAGAAACATAGAGAAACTTGCTCAGGTTCCCGTTTTGACACATTACCGAACCTACCCATTTTTTAACCGTTACTAATTAGTCTCAGTAAATCTCCATATGAACATGAATAAGTATGCTTTTTGCCATTAAGTTTTGCAGGTAAGATTCCATACAACACAATGCTTCCAATTAGGAACTATGGAGAGGTTATGGATGAAAATATAGTATCTAAACTTGGAAAAGGAGTTCAATGTGGATGAAGTAAATTTACTGAACACAAGTATGAAATTGTGAGGAAGCTACAAGAAAGAAAGCACATATGTGGGATGACTGGTGATGGTGTCAATGAAGCCCCCGCTTTGAAGAAGGTCGGCATTGGAATCGTTGTTGTTAATGCTACAGATACTGCAAGGAGTGCTTCTGATATTCTGCTTACCGAGCCTGGTCTCTATTTTTATTATCAGTGCGGTGCTTACCAGCTGAGCAATCTTCCAAAGATAAGAAAATTCTAACCGCACAACGATACTCATGTTAGTCTTCTAATATTCCATCTTTTGTATTTATTTTTATTCTTTTCACAAAATCCAAACTTGATGTTTCATAAAGACTCATAAACCACTTGAATATACAATATATGATCTTGAGCTTAGCTTAAAAGGGTGCCTTAAATGGGCCAATGAGCAAAACAGTTTTGATTGTCAGCCTTCTATACTTTTGTCATTTCTTTTATAAATTAAATGTTATTAATTTAGACTATGAGAAGTATTATCATATGGGTCAACTGGAGGGATTTGGGAAACAGGTCAAACAGGGGGAAGGGAGTAGGGTGTAGGTAAAGTACTTTGTGCACATGTCGAAACAGTCTGTCATTGTAAGGTTTTTATGGTTATCCAACTACAATAGCTACTAATGAAGATGAGTGTGGTTTAGACATTCGAGTGGCGTTCATACGATCATGCTTTACTGAGTTCTGTTTCAACCTTTTTATTAAGTGATGAGTGTGATACATTATTTTTTTCTAATTTATAGAATGCACATTATTTTTCTGACCATCTTGGTTTCATCACAGGTATATCACGGTGACGTTATCTATATATGTCAAGAGATAAATTCCCGTGTATATGAAGGTAAAGTTGTTGACGTACATGTAACTATTGACATGATTTGGTTAAGGGTAAGTCAATGGTTGCTATCAGAATGGCATAATTGTATGTGGCCGCCCTTGGAAATGCATATGACTGGTGAAAGATCAAAATTGATGTGGTTGCTAATTGTGTGGAGACAATGAACTCCTTTTTGTAGATGGTGCATTTCGTCGCTTTAATAAGTATGAATGAATGACATGATTTATTGGTTGTTTTAGGTCTATGTACTCAAGTCTTGCTGAACTCAAAAAAGTATTTTAAGACTGTTTAATCAGGGATGTTAGGAATATAAATATTCATATGAAAGACTCGGTCACCCCGAGTATCTTTTGGCATTAGATAGCTCGTAGGCTTTATAGTTATAGTTTAGATATCGTTTCACCATGGAGTCGGGTCAGGTCTTTACCCATTGTAGCCCGTTCCATAGCCCACGTAGGGCGTTAAGTAAGTTTTATAAATACCTTCTCCCACCAAGGAAGAGGGTTGGAGCTTCTAATCATTCAACATAATTTTCCTTCACTTTCTCTCTCTAGAACTCCCATCCTCCTTCTCTCTCTCTCTCTCTCTAAGATTCGGCCAAACACAAGAATCACGAGTGTGTTATGATATCTAGTATTCAACAATTGGTAACAAGAGCCATGGTTTAATTAGCTAGATTGTGTGTGCGTTTTCTTGGTTAGTTTATATCTAAAGTTTGGTTTTTGAAGGTTTATGGACTTATTTTGGCTCTCTTTGATTCTCACGTTTGTAGTGTTAAAGTTAGTGTTTTTATGGTTTCTATAACCTTCTAGGATCAAGTTGTGCAAAAGAAACCAAGCAAAAAGGTTCAAAAGGGTGATTTTTAGGTGATTATAGGTGATGTTCTTCACTGCGTTTTGACATTCTGTAAAGATTTCTCGGCTGCATTTTGAGGTTGCTTTGGAAAGTCTTGATTGTGGTTTGGTAAGGAATCTGACTGCGTTTTGGTTTTTAACTAAAACGGGAAAGAAGACAAAACGCAGTGAAAGTGACACTTTGTCTTGTTGTGACTGCGTTTTGCCCTCCTGCGTTTTGAGCTACTGCGTTTTGGATTTCTGCGTTTTAGGTCTCTGCGTTTTGGACTCCTGCGGTTTGAGCTACTGCGTCTTGACTCTATTGCGTTTTGATCCTCTGCGTTTTGTGATGAACTGAGTTTTGAGGCATTGCGATTTGACTATTGAGTTTTGGTCTTTGCGGTTTGCTTCTAAGGATTGAGTTTTGCTTCTGAGATTTGGCCATTGCGTTTTGACCTGTGAAAGTTGCGTTTTGCCTCTGAGATTTGGTCACTGCGTTTTGACCTGTGAATGTTGCGTTTTGATTTCTGAGTTTTGTCTACTTGCGGTTTGACTGAAAGTTGACTTTTTACGTCAAAACTTCAAACGGCCATAACTTTTGAACCGTAACTCCGTTTTCATCGAAATACTTGTCAAAACGACCGGAACAGCCTGAATATTGTGAGGTTTCACAATGAATTCGTGAAACAAACTTTTCGAGGCCCAAATCCCCTCCGGAATGAAGTTATTGAGGTTTTAAGTTTTCAGACCAAAATTTCACCATAACAACTTGCATAAACCAAACCAAATCACAACTAAACAACATATCACCTAGTCTATCAAACGATCATCACTTTTAGCACACAATCACTAATCATTGTACCGATCCAACAGTTATCATAACACATATCAATTCTCATTTCACGGTTTCTTCTTGATTTTGTAAAATCCCGCGAAAGATTCTATTTCTCGGTTTAAATCATAGATTTGTAAAATCTCGTGCACGTTTACACCATGTCTACTAGTTCAGATTCTTTTATATCTGAGGTACTCAAATTGTACAACACGAACGATAAACATAAGACCTCCAACCCTGTACAACAAATAAACGTGTCTGATTCTGATAATGCTAACATGGAATCGTCGTGCTAGAATTCTCAAGAGAAAGAGTTTCATCAGCCACTAAAATTGCCTGATAATACAAAGGAAAGTTGCATAGAATGTTTTCGACTACTTCACTCACATCTCAAGGTTCTCTTTGAACGACCTGGATACTTGGGAGTTGGGAGTATACAAACGTGCATTCGCATCACTCTTTGGTCAAGATCTTCAGACTTTCACAGTCAAAATGATACTGTATTTAGATCAACTTGAACAACAACTTGACAAAGGAGAACTTTATGAAGGTAGATCCATGGCTGCCTTTTGTGTGATCAACAACCAACTCCAAGTGTTCATTGATTCGCAATTCACTGAGGATTATGATTATGACAGTCAAATGACGAAAAGGTGTTTTGCTAATTACACTGGAATCGAGGTTGACATGTTCAGAGTTACACTACTCCAATTCATGGGTAATGTTAAGGAGTTCATTAATGAAAGGGTGCAGCATCAACAATGCAGGGACACTATGTTTGATAAGCAGGATACAAACGACAGTTCTGGGACTTATACCACACTTGATATGGATACAGATCACAGACTAGAAAATGACCAAGTTCCTTCTGCTGAGGTACATGTCACTGATCAACATAATGTGCCCCCTAATAAACGACTGCATACTGATCAAGTTATGCCCACTTATGACACATATTTGTTGGAAAAGACTGATAGCAATACCATTTCTAATTCAACAAATATGAATCATAAAGGGGGAGAAAGTGATCAGGATGATGCTGAACATGATGATGAGTCAAGTTCTTTGTTTACGGCTGAGACTTTTAAATCAAATGATGTGGTTGATAAAGAAGTTTTTAATGAACTTTCAAACAAATTTTTACAGCTTGAAAAACATTGTATTTCACTTGAAATCGCAATGCAACAAAAGGAAGAAAGTTTTCAAACTAACTTACCATGTAAAAATCCGGAACTCCCTGATTTCCATGAATTCTTTATGATAAATGATTTGAAAGCTCAGCTAGAAGCCAAAAACTTAACGATCAACAACCTAAAAAAACGTATTGCTGAGATGTGTGATATGTGTAATGAAGTTAAAGCTAAACATGACAGTGATGTTATTGCAACTAGAAATAGTGAATTGGAACTTAAAGTGGCTGAATTACTTAATGAAAATGAGACTTTGAAATTTTATTGCAAAGAACTGTGTGATTCAATCAAAGAAACGAAAACTAAGACTATAGTTCAGAAAACCTCTTTGATTGCCAAAAATGATGAATTCAAAGCTCAAATTCAGGAAAAGGGTTTTACAATTGCAGTGTTAAAAAACGAGCTAAGAAAAATAACAAGAAATAGTGTGAACACTAAGTTTGCAAAACCATCAATCTTGGGAAAACCAACTTCACAACCAGTTAGAAACCAATCAGTTGTTAGGCAACCGACTGCGTTTAGATCAGAACGACCAAAATCTTCAAAACAACGGTTTGCCCCCCAAGTTGATGCGAATCAAGTTTTGTCAAAACCAGTCACTTCACAATCAAGACCTAATGAAAAGATAGCAGATGCTCGTTCTAAGGCTCAATCTTCTAAGGCTAATGAAAAGGAAGAGAATACTAGTGCTCAGGTTCAATCCCCTAAGACTAGGTACATCAACATGCCCGTAGGATCTAAGAGCTTTACTCAGAAAATTGGTAGGCAAACTGCTGTAGGAAGTAGGTCCTCTCTCAACAAGTCTTCCACTATGCATGAGAAACCAAACACTCCTAAGTCTTGCCTTAGGTGGATTCCAACGGGTAGAATTTTTAAGATGGTTGGGCTTAGATGGATACCTACTAGTAAGTTGTTCACAAACTGCAAAACCAAGGTTGACAGTGAAACCCCAAATGGTCTAGAGGCTGATATCACTAACCCACATAAATACCAACAAACTCGTCATATTAGTGCAGGTCATCCTAACCAAAGTACAGGTACATCGGTCATTCCTATCAAGGAAAGACTCAGAGTGTGGCGGCCAAAAGGACTGAAACCTCCTAATTTAGGGGTTCAGGAAACTCAACATTGATGTACATGCAAAAAATGATGTCTGTTCACATCAGTTCAGGCCTCGATCTTCAACGACAATGACGTTTGAACACTGCAGTTCAAGCCTCGGGCCTCAATGTCAACATAATGGCGTCTGCTGAAAACACTCCAGGCCCCGTTCCTCAAAGAAAAGAAAGGCGTACGCTTGAGTGCGCTTTATCTTCGGAAGAAGAGAAATCTTCTTGTTTCTGACTATTCTCATCAACAAGCTTCACACTTGTTCCATGCTCGTTCAGTCATCAAGTGGATCTACTTTCATTAGATTGTATTTTTATTCACTCGATCAAAAATGGCAACCTCAAATGCAATTTTTGAGGGGGAGAAGTGTGAACAGTGGATCAACCTCATATGCACTTGTTCAATCAAAAATGGCAACCTCATATGCAATTTTTGAGGGGGAGAAGTGTGAATAGTGGATCGACGTACATTTGATTGTATGTTCACTCACTTGTTGGGCATGTGACTCTAATTGTGACTACGGAGTTGATCAGGTATCACTTATTTGAGATTGAAGTTGACTTTCACAAAGGCATGATCTTATTTTATCTTGAAGTCGGGGTTGGTTGGATGCATGAATTTCAATGATAACTTGCTCGTGCTTAAGATTTAAGTTGAAGACTTAGTTTATCTAGTTACCAGCAGTCGGGGTAAATGTTTGAAGACCTGGCTAACTATCACTTAAAGGAGTTATGTTGTAGTACTCAGTGTCACACGCCGATGACGTTGTGGATAATCGTAAGAGGTGTTAATGTCTCATACTTTGGTTGGGTATTGAGTACTTAGAGATTTGCTTGAAGCATAAATTCTCTACACCGTTCTTCCAACATTAGTGCAAGCTTAAGTCACGAGAACGGGGAATCCTGCTTTGTGGTACTGTCTTGGTGTAACAATTCTCATCTGTAATTTCCTGAAGGGAGAAAAGTGCATTTCCGAGTCTTAATTGATTTTGATGTTACGTTTTCGACTTCATTAATGGGATTGAGTGTGTACTTCGGGTTTTTTGAGCTTCATACAATGAGACTGATTGCATCACTTCAACTACTTGGGGGAAGTGGCCTTTTGATACTTTTGGTATGCATTACTTCAACCTTCAGCGGGAAGAAATATGAGAAGAATTACTCAAGCGTGAGATGATACGTTGCTGATCTATTTGATGATCCCCCGAACGGATAATCACGATGATTATTCTTAAAAGGAGCAGCAATATTTGATGTGGTTTGCTACGGATTCCGCTGTGAACTTAACTAATGTAAGCTTGAAAGAGAGCTTTGAAATTGCTCAAAAAGAAGATTGTCGATTTGGGGGGAAGCTATCAAAGCTTCACATTGAGAAGGCTCAAGTTCAGACGATTATTCAGGAGCCTCGAAAGCTTTGGTGGTGAAAGTTTAAGAGATGTTGACTACAGAATTCTACAACGTACAGAACGATATTCTTATTTCGGTATTCATGTCAACATCTTCTTAAATTGAATAATATATTTTGTACATATCTTATACCAAAATGTAAATAGAAAAATATAAAACCAACAAAAACCATAAAAAATTCAGAAAAATAGAAAATTCCAAAAATAGTTTTTCAAGGCATGTCTTCTGGTATCGATAACATTTACGGTCCTAGAAATGTCATTCAATAATGACACGGGTCTTTAAATGAAGTTCGAGCAGAAGTTCAAAAAGTTTTCAACACATGCCTAAATGGCTTGCTTTTACTTCAGATATGCAACCCGGTTTTTCAAAATGAGGAAAGCACGTCGGCAAAAAGACGGTTGTTCCTAACAACGGGTGAAGTTCACCCGGGCATGGATTACTTCATATCCGTGCATCCCCAATTTAGTGCACGCTTTAGTGCATTATTTATGGTATAAGAAGAGAAGTCTTCTTTGTATACAAATAATTTTCCTTCTATGATTCTTCTGAAAATTATTTGTGAGACACATGGTGGTAACTTGTTGTTTGAAATTCTTTCAGACTTGGATTGTTCATAAAATTTGTCACTCAATCAATGACTACAACTCGTTAACTCGAATACGGGTCATTGATTGAGGGGGAGAGTGATTTCAAATTTTATATCATCAAACGGGTTTCTTGGTTATCTCATAATTGTTAGAAAAAGGTTTTTGTAGTTAATGGGGTATTAGTTGAAGAGGAACTTACTAAGCTGTATCTCAAATGGTCAAATGTGTTAGTTGTTAGAAAGATTAGGGCATTATGTGCAATTTGCTTATAGTTTCCTAGCTTTATGTAACTAGAAGGTTCATTTGTGTCACTTTGGAATCCTCGTTTAATCCCCTAAATACTTTAAAACTCAAAATCTAAAAGAAGTTAGAAAACCCATTGTGTTTGATGTTCTTGAATACTCCACAGGCATTTGTATGATCTGATTGAATGAGTTTCGAATGTTGATTGACTTTTGTTAGTCGATAGTTGTTTAATTGTTGTTGACGTATTGCTTGTGCACTCAGGATATGCTTAGGTATGTAGCTATCATGTTAGAATCTTGTTTATAAGATCCTGAGTTGAATGTTGAAATATGAGTGAATTGCCATGTTCATGATTGCTGCTTGCTCTTCATGCTAGATAGCGGTTTAAAAAAATTTCCTGATTGTGGTTTGATCATGACATGAATATGATTTTATGAGTAGGCAAACCGCTGCGTGGTAGCGGTTAATGTAGAGTTAATATGTATGTATGCCCATCTTTGTGGATACTCCTATGTAGATTCCATGGCTGATGTGAATGTGCCTGCTCCCGCTCTAACTACTTGATCTGATATTCAAACTCCATTGACTGGCTCTGAATTCACCTCAACAACAACAACAACAACACCTTCACCACCACCACCACCACCACCACCACCCTCACTTCAACAAAGCATTACTAATTCTGGTCTCGCCGAGTGGGGATCTACAATACTTGGGAAGTTTTGTTGGTGGATGGATAATTGATGTTGACTTCTGACTCCCTCAGAGAAGCGAATGATCACATCATCTGTGCGTAAAGGTCAACATCATTTGTGTCATAACAGTTATCTTGTACATCATAAGTAGTGAATAAACAATTGTTGTTATGTGTCAGTGAATGATGGTTTTAATTCAAAATCTTTCAAACCTATCATACCTGACACTAACATTCTCCCTCATATATTGAGGGGGAGCATTAGTATGTTCCATTATCAGCACATATTAAACCTGACCACATTTTCTCCCATATTTTCTAAACTTATTTAAATCAATTGGGATCACAAATCTCAAAAGATTTGAAATTTCTGATCGGGGGAGAGAATGTGATTTAAATATGAAAACTGATAAAATGTGATCTTTTGGACTCAAGTGTAGGCTCTCTCATATGTGCCAAACTCTTTCGTATATTGATGCACATATTGAGGGGGAGCGAATGATTTATGATGGCAATTGTGGAAGAATACCAAAGACCGACCATTTTATTTAATGTACTGGAGTTATAAGGATGGTAAGGTTAGGTATCAGTTCCCATGATCCTGCCAGAACCGGAGGGATCTTCCCAGGGACTATCCTCTAGTTAGAATAGAATTCCTTAGGAACGATGAAAAAAGGAGAAAAGTGAGAATAAGGGAAGAGTGCCGACTGAGATGGAACTGGTACTGGAACAAACCCAACAAGGTTCTAGTGATGAAGTCTCGGTAAGCGCTGAAGGGGTTGAAGAATGAAAAAGAAATGTAAAGATAAAGGGTGAAAAGAAAGAAGCCCTCCTTACACTTTAGGCAGAAACCGGGTCAACACATATGCTGTCAGAATCACTTAGTTGATTGCTGACATTGAAGACAAGTATCATGGGCCCAGTGATACGCTACACAACCCTCCCTAGCCACTCAAGGTCCCTCAAAGGACTCTTGTTTCATTTGTCACGGAGATCAATACATTTCTATCGTCTCTCTCACTCCGAGTTAGACGATATTGAAAAGGTGGCAGTCCTCTCCAGACTCTGATCACTAAATCAAAACGCACTATTGAGTCTAGAGCCAAGAGATCATCCATAAATCTCATTATGACACATTTCCAATATGCTTGTTGTTTCATACACCGTGAAAAGTAAGAAAACATATATTAAGAGTCCTACGCATTATCCTTGTGGTATTGCCAGAACATCTGAGTGATATGCAAGTATTCAAAATGAAGATGGAAATCCTTCTAGAGCGAACATCAAACAAGCTCTTGGTAGGTGACATGTGAGATCCTTCATGGATAAAACTAGTGAAAACTGGAAAGAAACGATGGGGCGATTCACATTTGAATCAAACTTGTTCCAGGAAATGGATTGACGGATGCTTTTGGAAAACCTTTCAATGTGCTCACCAACTGAGTTTCGAGCACATTGATTGTGTAAATTTTCAAACAAAAGTGTTTATGACAGAAATGTGATTCAATTTATAAAACCCTCGTCGTGTTGCATAAAATGTTTATCCAGTGACACGCGAGTGATTTTTCTAATTAATTTCTCATCAATCAGTGGGTATTTAATTCACTGATTCACTCTACCGTGATGTCTGCTTTGAGACGTTCTGGTATGAGAACATGCTTAGTATGATGATTCTGATGTTAATTCGTTGGATGATTCTTTACAACAAGCTGGAAAGTCCTGTCAAGGAGAATTTTCTTTAAAGGGGATTCTACCTGATCACAGGTCGGTCCTCATGGAACCGAAGGTTAATCCAACCACACCGAGCGAATGACAAAGCCATATTCGTTCTCCAACTTTATTGCTAACTGTTTTATTTCAGATTTATATAAAGATGGTGATGGTGGTACCTAATTCCAGCAGAGACATGTCAATCCACACCCCATGCTCACACGACCAATTCATTATCAAAGGATCATGAAAGTTGAGAGACTTACAACAATGCTTTCGCAACTCTGATGCAAAGTCTCCTGATCCAGAAAAGTGTGAGCATGTCGGTCCAATGGTCACTACATCACATGAAGGCGATACTACAAAGGATGAACTTGGAGATTTACGATGGCTGATGATCTCAAAGAATGCTCAAAGATCACATATTCCTAAGGAACATTAAGAATCAAAAGACTACGAGCTAGGAATTTGAAGAAGTACAAAGTGTGCTGAACTTGAAGAATCAAAAGACAACGAGCTAGGAATTTACAGTCATGTAATAGAATGCTAGAATTCAAAGTGTATTTTCCGAGGTGACCTCCCTTAGGGGGAGATTGTTAGGAATATAAATATTCATATGAAAGACTCGGTCACCCCGAGTATCTTTTGGTATTAGATAGCTCGTAGGCTTTATAGTTATAGTTTAGATATCGTTTCACCATGGAGTCGGGTCAGGTCTTTACCCACTGTAGCCCGCTCCATAGCCTACGTGGGGCGTTAAGTAAGTTGTATAAATACCCTCTCCCACCAAGGAAGAGGGTTGGAGCTTCTAATCATTCAACATAATTTTCCTTCACTTTCTCTCTCTCTCTAAGATTCAGAACTCCCATCCTCCTTCTCTCTCTTTCTAAGATTCAGCCAAACACAAGAATCACGAGTGTGTTATGATATCTCGTATTCTACAAGGGATAACATGGTTGTGGTGAACTATTAGTTAAATTGTACAAAATATCACATTTTTAAATCAATCATTACATTGATATCTAATGTATATAGAAGTTTGTAAGCTTGGTGGATAGTGGAGTGTTGTTATTTTTGCCTTTCGCATTGTACTTTGGAGTGCAGACCATAGTCCAGATTCACGAGAACGTCTCCCTAAGTTGAGTTTAAAGGTAACTATGTCATGTTTACCATTATTCGTCATGACAATAAACAAGAGCCAAGGGCAATTGCTTTCAAAAGTCAGATTGTATCTGCGACGTCCTGTTTTCACACGTGGACAATAATATGTGGCTCTTTCATGTGTCAAAATCAAAAAAGGTTTGAAGGTTGTTGTTTTAGATGCGGATGGTAACCTATAAAAAACTAATATAAATGTGGTATATAAAGAAGTTCTTCATGGTATATGATCAAACGGTCAATAGGTATGCACAATATACATATTACATGTTTTGTGGCATTTTTCATATTTACACTTATTATAAATCCCAAACTTCTTTTACTTACATACTTTTTAAACTTATTAGTTGTTCACGTAATGGAACTTTTGTTGAAGTGTTATAATGGTCACTACATACATTTGCTTATGAAGACAAACATATTGGAGATCATGAAGCAATGAACGTTTATTACACATATATTTACAAGCATTGGATTCCACTTATACTATCAGTCACTTATAACTTATTATTCCGTTTATAGCATTTAAGTTCGTTGTTCTTTCTTACTTTATTCACGTACTTACTTTTTTTAATAAAAACCCTCAAAAATCCTAGCATTGGATTCCACGGGTCTATAAGCTAGTTCATTGCTAAAACTCAAAACCAAATTCTCAGTTAGCATTATACATTAAGAAAAACAAAGAGTACAAACCAACAAATTAATATTCTTATCAAACTTCTATTAATACCACAAAGGGTCACGATCATTTGCAAAGCCACTAAATAATAAAAAGTCTAAAAAGGGGTTCTTCACTGTTGATCTCATCTTCCTTGATCTAATGGTCAAGAGTGTATAAAACAAATTTTTTGGACAAAGGGGTAATTCTGTTATTTAGCTCGGTTTTTAATTTTACCCTCAATTTTCAAACGCATATAACTTTTAAACGACAAACTTTTACAAACAACCGATTTCACCATAATTTTTAAAATTTAATTCTCTTTAATTTGGTATGCATTTTGATATATGAATCGCAACTTCTTTTTTTTTCAACTTTTTAAGTAGTTGTTGATTTTCTTGAAATTGTTGGCATTTTTTGCTTTAATTTTGTCTAGTTTAAAGGCCGAATTATGCAAAACTTAAAACACGATAATTATAGTTTTTTAGCCGTTCTTTACCCAGAAATTTGAATCACTCAAATCCGATATGATATCAGTGAGATATCGCTCGTTAAAGATGTTGCCTTAGTCATATTTAGCGCACACAAAGTGTTTGATAAAATGTCTAAAAGAGATTTTTCTTATAAAAGTACATTTAAATGCATTAATTGGTATAAGTTACAAATAGATTTATAATCAGTTTGATTCTAACAATAGAATATGAAGTTATGTGAAATGTTTTAGTCATATTGTTACCCAACTACTCGAAGATAAACATTAGTTTTTTCTGGTAATAAAGAGCTAGGATTTTGGTTTCAGTTACAGTTTTCAAAGAGACAAAACCTGTAATAAACATTAGTTTTTAGTTACCATATTTTCGAGTTATGTAACAATAGAATATGAAGCTATGTGAAATGTTTTAGTCATATAGTTACACCATGAACCAAATTCTTTTTAGACATTAGTTATGTTTAATTTGTATTGTAACCACATATACCAAAATCTGATGGCTTGTCACAGTAAATATATAAACAAGTACATTACATATATATTTTAAATATTTGATATAATAATTTGACATAAATGCACTAATTTTTTTGAAAACTGGTGAACAATATAATTTTTTGTTAGAAAACTGATGAACTGATTAACATTATGATTTTTTGTTGTTCATCAACTCTTTTTATTTAATTTTATATTGATGAACATCACTTTTATATTGATGAACAAACTAACAACTATTTTTAATGACGGATAAATGAACAACTCTTTTTATTGATGAACAATACTTTATATTGATGAAAAAATGAACAAATCTTTTTATTGATGAATGATACTTTTATACTGATGAACAAACAATGAAATAGTAACTAAGTAACTACACAAGCATTCTTCTCAGACAACTACACAAGAATCTGCATTTCTTCCTACATTTCTCACTTGGATTAATTGAACGCTCAACACTGCTCTTAATCCTTTTTCGCGAACCCTTAGTACTAACCTGTTTTGGACAAAAAAAACAAGACAATAACAATCAGATGATCAAAAATATGGTGAACAATAACTGATGAACAAAAAAAACTAATGTTCATCAACTAAAAAAGCATAAACTAACTGATGAATCTATGATAACTGATGAACATATGATAACACAAGATAATAACTGATGAACCTATGATAACATAACCAACGATAACATAACCTGTGATAACATAACCTATGGTAACATAACCTGTGATAACATAACCTATGGTAACACAAATAAACTAACTGATGAACCAATGGTAACATAATAGCTAAAATAAAACAGAATGGATTTTAATATGTTCATCAACAAAAAAAAGTATAACAAAAAAGCATAAATTGATGAACATCTCATAAAATTAAGCAGATAAATAAAAATGCACAAACTGATGAACCTCAGATAACATATGTTCATCAACTAAAAAATTTTAACAAAAAAACATAAACTGATGAACGTAACATTCTCAACATAAAAATAAGCAGATAATAAAAAATGTACTAACTGATGAACCTAAGATATAACATAATAGCTAAGCTAATATGTTCATCAACTAAATAAAAAAAGTAACAAAAAAAAAACATAAAATGAACCAAACAATTAAAAAAAAAAAAAAACAGATAACAAATAATGTAATAACTGATGAACACACACAAAAAATCATAGACAACTCATATTTAACTTACTATTGTTCAAACATGCAACTTATTTAACTAATAAATAGCAAAACCATAGAGATCAATAATTGTAATCACCTGTTCATTGGTAAAAATAAAGTTGCTTTAGAAAATTGAGTCTCAATAAACAAATCCACCAATTCCATTATGCTAGAGCTTGCTAGAAGGTATCCCAATAGGTGAAGATCTAGTGCATTTTTCTACTAGCCGAAATGTTTGACCGTTGACTCCACGACTCCTTTTGCATCCTCCTGATTTTGTACATCTACAGCAAAACCAACTGCCTGTATGTAGTATATTCAATTCACTTGTTAAATAAATAAATTAATAAATAAATAAAGACTATTAGGTGTAATAAAAAGAAAGAAAGACATATCGGGATGCATTGGGATCGGAGGGATTGAACGTCGGAGTCAACGACGGACTTGCGGACGGCCCATGATGGCGATGGATCGGATTTATGATGATGATGGATCGGATTGATGATGATGACAGATCATAATGATGATGATGATGGATCGTTTTTGCATTTGAGATTGGGGATCGGATGAGAAATAAAGAAGATAGAGGAGATGTTAAATAAACAAGTATTTGATTGAGTAAAGCATGTATTAATTTATTAGCAAATGACAAAGATGTCCCTAATTAAAAAAGGGGCATGTTATACATACCCTCCCTACATACCCTAGTACAAAAACCCTTCCTAGTGTGAGGGTTTTTTTTTTTTTTATTTTTTATTTTTTTTTTTGTGCTGTTCTTGTTTGTGTACTAACCAAAAGTAAAAAAAAAATGTTATATAATGTTTGTATTAATGTCTTAATTAAGTGTTGAAAAGAAAACGTAATCGAAAAATATTGAGATTTTTAATAGGCTCAGTTTTGAAGGTTGCATAGTGATAAAATATCACTTTAACATCAATTCGGTTGCAAAGTTTTTTTAGTAAAAAATTCATCATCGCCTTATCTCAAAATAATTTACTCACATTCACAATAGTGAAGATTCCCACCATTTCAATTTGTACATGTTATTCACATGAGGTAATAGTAAGATTCTCAACATTTGTAAGCTTTGCATCGTTATAAACCATATCACATTTTCAGTCACAAACCACAAGAAGCAACATTCTCAATCACAAACCACAAAGAAGCAACATTCTCAGTAACAAACCACAAAGAGGCAACAATCCTTTGGATTCGAAAAATGTCGAGTTCACCATTTTACACACAAGAGGTAATAAATTTTACACTTTTTGAATATTACATGCAAAATTTATAAAAAACGACAAAAAGACATATCGAGATACTTAATAGGCTCAGATTATTATCGTTTTATCATTTTGGCTGCAAATTCGAAGGTTGCAAAGTGAAAAAAAACTCACTTTACTGTCCATTCGGTTATGCCACGCCAAAATCAATTTTTAAAAAAAAAATCATCATTGCCGTATCTCGGTTTTTTTTAACAAAAACCAAGTTTCAGATCTGCTTAAACCAATAAACTGCTTATCACAAAAACTGCTTAAACCAACAGCTTATTTTGTAAAACCCGAAAATCTAAAACGTATTAAAAGACCAAAATGCCCTCATAACTTTGAAATTTAATTAAAATATATATAACTTACAAATAAATCACAAAACGTATGAAAACGAAACAAACATGACATGAAATGATTATAAGGCACCATAAGATAATTATACTAACTACCAATAAGATTGATGACACATTACTTAGTTACTTGAGCCGAAAATCATAAATACTTATGTAATTGTATCTTTAAAAGTTATGATATAAGGTTTAAAGGCAATTAAAGGTCAGTAAATGGTTCAAAAATCATGGGTTTTGTTTTGTTGAGGCCTTGGGCCGATCCAAGCCCTCTCCCCCTTCCAAACCCACGACCAAAGACCCCCTTAAATCAGCCCACGCCCTTTTTGTCCTCCACACAATAACCGAACATCCAAAAACACAAAAGAAAACCCTAAAAACAAAAAGTTATGCTGCCTTTGTTTTGTTTGCTGCTGTGTCGATCCAAACAACCCAAAAAGGAGGCTTAATCTTGATCTTAATTCGTGTCTCATCCATTCTAAGGTAACCATGTAACTCATACTATGATCCTTTCGAATTGTAAGTAAAGAAAACCCTAAGTTATATATGAATCTGTGACAATCTGCTACTGACCTGGAAATTGGTTCGACTTTAACCGGCTACAACTGAATGATGTGAATGGGTATTGGGATGGTTTTTGAGTCTAAAACTAAGTTCAATGAAAGGGCTACCTGGGAAAATTTAGTTTGTAATTTTTGGAGGCCTGGAAGGCATCTTTTTGATTTTTGTAAAATTATGTGTCTGATCGGATTGGTGAAGTCTGAGAAAACAGTCCGGGTTTTTCATTTATCATTTTAAAACCATAACGAATTAGAGCATGTCCTTTGAACTGAGTAATATAACACATGTTAGCTAATTACTGGAATTTTTGTAGAATTTTATAAATTTTCTAGACTGGGTAAGCAGATGGATAATGGTCGGGTGTTTTTAAGTGATCCGGTTCTGGAACAGGTTGGGAAAAAGGATTTTTAATTCATACCTAGACAACTTAATAAAATCTGGAAAAATTATCTAAAATACTCATTACCCTGGGGAACTTCTGTGAATTTTTATAGATTTTATTTCGAAGGTTTAATATGGTTTATAAATTATTTAAAACGGGTCCAGACGATACTTAGAAACTGTCAAAATATGTAAAAAGAGTGTAAATTGTTATTTTCCAAAACTAAGGGTTATAAATTGTAAAATCATGAAACTTGAGGGTATAATTCGTATAATAGGCTAAATTGAGGGTACACTCTGTAATCTTGGAAAATAAAATGCTTGATGTGTTAATAAACTAATGAGAGGGGTTAAGATGTAAACTATGTAAATCTAGGATTTCATTTTGTAACTTTGATAAGTAAAGGGGTATAAAGTGTAAATTATGAAACCTAAAGGACTAAAAGAGTAATTTGGGAAATCTAAAAGCTAAAAGGAAACTCTGAATAATTTATGAATATTAATGAGAATATTGGAACCCTGTTAATTATAGAAATATTCTAAATAAGGAAACCTTCTAAAAATGAAAACTTACTAAATTTGGAAACCTGCTAAATATAGAAAGTTACTTAAAATGAAAGGGTTTGTAATTCTTGTCTACCCCTCTAGGTGTGAAGAAAGAGAGGTCCTGATCCACTCTGTGTCATCCATTTCTGAGTTTGTGTTTGCTTTGGAATAAGGTACAGATATTCTGACCTTCTCTGTAAGGTTTCCTGTGATCTCTTTCATGATTCTGATCTGTTTAGCCTCTGACTTGATACTTTGCCATGATTCCTTTGCTTTGAACCTTTGACATATGATATGAACCTAGACTGTGAAAACCTCTTTAATTCTGACCTGAAAATGATTTGAGAAAAAGTTATTTTAAAATGATGATTACAAATGTGATACAATACTCTTTTAATTGAGATTTTTACTAACTTTTATGAAAACCATTTTAAAAGATTATCTTTATGAAAACCCTTTTTGAAAGATCATTTTTATGAAGACCGTTATTAAAAGATTCTTTAAATGGACTCTTAAATTTGAAACCTTTTTAATTGAACTGTTACTATGGAACTTGGACTATTGACCTCCTGATATTGACCTCCTGATATTGACCTCCTGATATTGAACCTTCTAACATGACACCCTGATTATGATATGAACCTTTGACCTTTGACCTTTGACTCCCAGTTTGATACCCGAGCCAAAATTTGTTCCCTAGCCATGAAGGTAACATGGCCGTGTCTGTGATGCACCACTGGCATGACTAGCGTGTAGCCCTAGTGATTTGGTTACACCGTCCCCATTCTGATTCTGATATGCATGCACACTATATGATTTATTATGGCCAATCTGTTCTGGGGGGCGAATGGATGCATCCTAGGTTCGTTCTGTTTTGTGATGATTCTGATATATCTGATATGTGGTGACTGATGATGGGTGCAATCCACGTCTTTCATGTTCTGGGAGCTAGCTACTCCATATATATCTGTTTGATACATGAGGACACCCCTCATATTATCTGGTTGCCTAAGAGGTATCCCCTCTGGTTAAGAGATTATGACTTTGAGTTTCTGATGTTGAGATTTTGACTTTGAGTTTCTGGGCTCGTGGTGGATGACTGTCCTAAACCTTTACTCTTGTACCTTATTTATATCTCGTCATTATGCTACATCTGTTTATTTCTGTTTACATTCGTTTCCGTTTGTTATATATATCTGTTCACTGGGCTTTTTAAGCTCAGCCGCACGTTTTCTTTTCGTGTGCGCAGGTTTTAGTTGGAAGCTGGGTATGAGTGAAGAGACTTTTTGACTTAGAAGACCTTGATAGTTATTCTGAAGTAGAAGTCATAGAAGGATTTGCTTTGACAGACATAGTATTTAGTTTTTGCTTTTCACTTGTAACCTTGTAGTTTCAGTATTTCATTTGTAACCTTTGAAATTCTATTGTATTATTTAAGTCGTATGTTATGCTTGCCTTTGATATGTCACCATTTACGTGACACTTCTACCCTTGCCGGGTTGGGGTGTTACAAAGTGGGCTCATTTGAAGACTTCCCGGCAGGTCACCCAAGCCAGTACTACTCTCTCATGAGCACGCTTAACTGCCAGTTCCTAAGAACTCCACACGCAGTAGACCACAAAACGCGTTGTGTCATTGTAAGGAGAATGTTATCTTATGAACCCAGCATCTCTCCAGGCCACAGCCGATGTAGGATTTGCCTAGGGTGTTACAATCACCCCCCTTAGGGACTCATCGTCCTCGATGAGGTTTGCCCTACCATCCCGAACGGCTCAGGAGTGGCTCTGATACCACTTGTAACATCCCGCCTACTTAGACCACAATATTGTCCGCTTTGCCCGCAGGCTCACGGCTTTGTTTTTGTAGCCTCATTTGAAGACTTCCCGGCAGGTCACCCAAGCCAGTACTACTCTCTCATGAGCACGCTTAACTACCAGTTCCTAAGAACTCCACACGCAGTAGACCACAAAACGCGTTGTGTCATTGTAAGGAGAATGTTATCTTATGAACCCAGCATCTCTCCAGGCCACAGCCGATGTAGGATTTGCCTAGGGTGTTACATATTTCATAATAAGCAGTTTCAAGAAACTGCTTATTTCATAACAAACTTATCATAAAAACTGCTTAAACCAACTGCTTTTCACCAACAATTTCAAAAAGATCAAACAAGATAAAAAAGATAAAAAAAATAACTGTTTTTCACCAACAGTTTCAACAAAACTGTTTTTCACCAACCAGTTTTCAATCACCAATCAAGAAACCATGGCCCTTGATGTTTTGGGTAGGGAGGGTCTTTACCAAATAACAATTTCAGTTTCACCATCACCAACACACAAAGATCCATTCACAAGAAACCACATAAGCAATTTCACCAACTGGTTTTCTAACCAAGAAACCACATAAGTAGTTTCACCATCATAAGCAATTTCACCAACATAAACATCACATAAATTTTTTAGAACTAAAACAACTGATCTAAAAAAAGATAACAATTTTTTTTTAGATCTAAAAACATCACAAATAAATTTTTTAGATCATAACGAGAACCAAACCATCACATAAGCAGTTTCACCATCACCAAAAAACCAAGGAACCATCATAAAAAAAATATAACATATTTTTTTTTAGATCTAAAAATAAATTTTTAGATCATAACGAGAACCAACCCATCACATAAGCAGTTTCACCATCACCAAGAAACCAAGAAACCATCACCAAAAAAAGATAACAATTTTTTTTTAGATCTAAAAATAAATTTTTAGATCATAACGAGAACCAAACCAAGAAAACATCACAAATAAATTTTTTTAGATCATAACGAGAACCAAACCATCACATAAGCAGTTTCACCATCACCAAGAAACCATCAGCTTATTTCATCACAATTTTTTTTAGATCTAAAAACATCACAGATCACAATAAAACATCACGACGAGTCTTTTCTAACCAAGAAAACACCATAAAACATCACAGATCACAATACAACCACTCGTTTAAGATCTAAAAGAAGAAGTTTTTAGATCTAAGAGAGAGAGAGAGAGAGAGAAAGAGATAATCAGTGGGAGAGAGAAGGGATATGAGAGATAGTCAGAGTGATATGAGAGACTGAGAGAGTCAGAGTGATATGAGAGAGAGATAGACAGAGTGGGGTGGGGGTGGGTTATAACCAAAAAAACGGGGAGCAAGGGTGGTATCCGGTTTTGTATAAATTATTATTATTATTATTATTATTATTTCAAAGTTATAAAAGTTGTAAAAGATGTAAATTTTTATTATAAAATAGTTTTTTTTTTTTATTTTTTTTATTTTTTTTTATTTTATTTTTTTACAAATGAAAGTAAAAGTTGTAATTATTTGTTAAAAAAATAAAAGTTGTAAATTTCTTGTAAAAAAAATAGTCGTTAGTAGTTAGATTTAGTACGGGTGGTCACGGTTTGTGTAACAAATGGTAATTTTCCATTTTTATATCTATGATTAATCATCAGAAAATGTGCATTATTTATTTTCTGACACTGGTTAATGAGGGATTTCTCATTTAATTACGCTATCATGCTACGATAACATAAACATTGATACATGATTTCAATACCAAGGAACGAGCTCACACACGGACCACGAAAACCATTTAAAACTAATTATAAACCAAACGGACTATATCACTATTCCTAGCCCAACAAATTGGCCTGCTACTATTCATAAGCCCAAACCAAATTTATTATAAGTTCTATATACAAGTCGACTGAAGCACTCAAGCTTTGCCTTGATTTCTCTTAAATTCGATACATAACACATACGAATTTTTACACCATTCGATTCTTCATACTATGAACAATCAGGATCAACCAGTCTCATTTTCTAATTCTAAGATTTGATCTAAGAACAAAACGCAAAGTAAAAGGCACCCGAGACGTATACACATTCGACTAACATTTTTCCAACTTAATAAAACTCGATCAAAACTAAATTTTACCTATACATTTTTTGTTTTTTAGTCAATTATGAGCTAAGGACATTATTCCTTGCCACTTTCCAACGTTTGGTCACGTTAGATATTCATTTGGACCCTTTAAATGTCATACGCTATACATATACATACATTGATCATAACCGAACCCAAGAGCAAAGCCCCCCCCCTAGACATCATTGAACACGTTTAAAGCTCCATCTTATCTTTAAGAAAATCTCTAATCTCTGCCACAAGGGAATATATTCCCTCAACTTGCCATATTTAACTATAAAATTTATGTGTACATTGCATATATATATTGAAACACACACACTTGCTCATACACTCTTAAACACACTCAAAGGTTTCTCTCTAGCCATTTTACTCACTTGCCGAGACCCTCAAGAAGCCAGAAGCAATCCCCAAGCCATTCGAACCATATTTCGATCGTATAACACCCTTTTGAACCATGTTGTGATCGTATAACAAGAGAAAGCACCATCTTCGAGTTCTTGATCATTTTTAAACATATAACACACCATCCTATAGGTATTGTAAGCCTTTCTAATTCATTTCCTACGCTTATATATCAATTTCAATAATTCATGCACCGTATTGCATTTATTCGATCGTATTTTACTTTGGCACATTTATTTCGAGCTCTATTTATTCATTTTACGTACGAAATCATTGACCTCCTTCATGGATGGCTAGAATTATGTTATACACATTCATAATACGTTTACATATTCAGTACAATTCATTTTGAGCTTCATTCTTATCATTCATTGCATCGCAAAATATATATATGTCATTTTCATTTCGTACCACATATATAAGTCGACTTAGAAATAGCTTCGTATAAACATATTCATACACGCAACATGTACATTTTATCATTCGACCTATTTCTTTACATGACCATCTAATAAATTGATGTTTTGAGTTTCCCCTCATAAGCTCGTATAAGCCCTTAAAAATCCTAAAAGCTATCGCTACTTAAACTGATTATAAAACTTTTATTAGTTATCGATTGGGCTTTAACTAGAAATAAGCCCAATAAGCTTTTGAGAATAAGCTGAGGAATAAGCAGTTTGAACTCGTTTTTAAGATCACTTAATAAGCCCAAATTGTTTCACGACCCATCGAATCTCAAATTCTTAATGGGCTTTTGTTAAACTCGTTAAAAGCCCATTAAGCGGAAAAATAAGCACTTTTGAAAATAAGCTGATCATTTTGACTTAAATAAGCTTTATAAAGCTATAGAAACTTTCGAAATCAATTCCCATCCTTTTTGTGATTTTTGGATTAAATTTGCAAACGATATTTACTATTTGGGTTAATTGTGTAAATTTTGTATAATTATGTTCTAAAATGTAAATTGGGTAACCTGAGGGTGGATATTGATAATTCAGTAAACATAAAGCATAAATTGTCACTTTGGAAACTTATGGACTAAATATGTAATATTTAACTAACGGAGGACTAACGGAGCAAAACCTACACCGTTAGGGTATAAATTATAAATTCTATGAAAGACCAAGGGCTGATCAGTAACAATTACTTATAATCATTTTTATTTCATATTTTGCACACTTTCATTTAAATATGTGTATTCTCGTTATTCGTTTCATTATATTTAATTTCGTTACGTTTATAATTATATAAACGAACTTTTGACGATTTGCTTAACATTTTATACAACGATATTTGAGGAAACGATAATTGTGGAATCAAAAACATATAAACAAGATAATATTATATATAATATTTTTTTTTGAACTTTAAGCATTTTAAGCATATCAAACTCACACATCAAAAACCAAATAGTTATCCGTTACTCAATTACACACTCAACATTCGTATTGAGCCAAAACTATAAACATCTCAGACTTTACTATAAATTCAGGTCGTGTGTTGAAGCCGTTCCCATAACTTACTTGATTTCATATTTCACCTTGCTGATTTTACTCAAGGTGAGTCATAGCCCCACTATTACTTATTCACTCATTTTGAACTACTTGGGGTGAGAAACATTGCTTACTTTTCAAGACTATTTTAACAATGCTTTTGTTTGTAAAATTATTACCTGCTGGCCTAAGTACTGTATTTATGCACACTTCGCATGTTTATTATTAGATGGACTTTTCCCATGTTATTATATGCACTCTTCGCATGATTAGTACTACATGGACTCTACCCATGTTATTATATGTACACTACGCATGCAACTGTCATAGTTTCGGTAATATGCGACTTAGAGCAGGGTAATAGCACTTTTGTATAACATTTCGCGCTTAGAAATGTTAACTCTTGAACTTACTGATTTATGTAAACCTATGAACTCACTAGCTTTTAGCTGACTTTTAGCATGTTTTTCAGGTGTTTAATTGACTGATATATGATGATGCAAGGCAGTGCATGGCAGGGGCATATGCACACTTTTGGAGTGCACACATAGCACTCATGACCAGGGTTTTTGTACTATGGGACAACTAATAATAATAATGGGCCTTGTTTTCCGCATTTCAATTATGTAAAACTTATGTTTTCATTCATGAAGCATTTAAAACGGATTTAATAAATTCGTTCTCTATTACTTATGTTACGATCCAATTAAGTAACACCCCAGATGTTATTTCCGCTGCGACCAGATTTGGGGGTGTCGCAGTTTGGTTCGGTTAATTTTTTGTAAAAGTTGTAATGTATTTTCAGGTGTTCATTTCTCCCGAGCAACTAACTGATTGGGTGCAAAATATAGCTCGAGGGATCGATTTTGTTATTGTTAAAAGAAGAACCAAATCAGAGAAGGGGTATTTGTACGAAATCAATTATGGGTGTTCAAAGGGTGGGAAGTATGAACGTGAAAGTTTAGAAGTATGCAATGTGTGAAGGAGGTGATAGACGAAAAATATTACCCGCGTGTTATAATCACTGACAGAGATTTAGCGTTGGTTGGGACATGCATAGAAGAACTTCCGAACGTAAACAAATTACTCTGTCGATGGCATATTTCACAAAATGTGCTTCAGTATTGCAGAAATAGATGCGATACACTAAAGGAGTATAAGTCCATTAAAGGAACATGGGATTGGATGGTTAAAGCTCCGACACGCGGCATATTCGTGCATTATTATGAACACCTACAATAGTTATTTGTCGAACATGCAGGTACTTAATTATTAATTCATTGTTTTTAATATTTAATAAATAAGTACCCGAATGAATTTTTATTAATTCATTGTTTTTTTCAGATACTTCTTCGTATCTGAATAACTGGCTGCAAGGTTATTCAGATTTGTTTCTCGCTTTTATTACCGATCAATATCGCAGCTATGGCCAGTCAACAACATGTAGAGTTGAGAGACAGCATGCGTTGTTGAAATTATACTTGGGCAGCACACAGTCCAATTTAGACACGTTGTTGATTTCGATCGATAAGATTCACATTGCGTAAGAAACTGCGATAAAATAAACTTTTATCAGAAGTAAAAACGAGAAAACGAATAAATGTAATATACCACTATTTGCAGAATTGTGGTATAAAGTTTTCAAATATGCTTTGGAACTCATGTTCGATGAACTCCAACTGTCGATCGCTGCCGAAGATTGTAGTCATCAGTTGCGGTCAATTTATGGGCTACCATGTTTTCACGAACTGCTTTACTATCGAATTCACGGTAAGTATATTAAATTTATGACTATCAAGTTATTTTCCCCATTAATATTTGTAATTTATATAAGTCACTTTTAATGAATGCAGAAAGGGTCATCCACCGGATACAATTGATATTTTTTGGAGAACCCTATATGTTTCGTGGCCTAGTATCAATACTCCTACGCCTGAAGATGGTCCTTCTTGTGAAAATGACATGTGACAATTCAAGAATGTTTTTGGCAAAATGTCGTTGTTTGTCAAGACAAATATGTTAAAGAAGGTGAGAGGGATATACCAACCCGAATCTGTTGACATACATGAACCTGCTGTTCACAAAAGTACTCGTGGACGTCCGAGCGCAAAGGACAAAAAGTCCCAGGCTACAAAAGTCCCAGACTTGAATAAAGTACCAACCGTAGATCACCGAAGAAGCACACATTCAAGATCTACAAAAGTCCCGGACTTGAACAAAGAACCTGCGAGACATAGTTCATACATGGGTCCCAAAGTTAAACAAAGACACAGGTTATACGTTGGAGATGAAGTTAGCGATTATTTGATGGAGCAGATTCCAGAGCTTTTCCATCGATACATCATAAGTATTTATAATGTGCTAGGTGATGGAAATTGTGGGTTTCGGTGTGTTACCCACGGTATTGGTCTCCACGAAGATAGGTGGCGCGATATTCGAGCTCATTTAAGGAAAGAGTTAGACAATCGCATGGACTATTACATAAGTATGTGGTGGCATGATGACTTTAACCGAATTCGGAGGTCGGTAGACTGGTTCAAAGATGGATTTGCACCGCGGGCCTGCTGGATGAGTATGCCAAACACGGGGTTGGTTATTGCTTCACTAATTAACCGGCCAGTTGTATCTATATCCCAGCAATAAAGTTATACGTGTTTTTCGCTTTTGTCCGGTCCAGACTTATCACAAGAAATTGGCCCCCTTGTGATTGCCCGTGTGGGGCACGACGAGTGTGCTCACTTCATTTATGTGACGCTGGATGGAAATTCACCACTCCCCACTACTCACCCACAATGGAGGTCATACAGAGTTCCCAATGCATCCGCATGGGAAACTTTATATTCCGATCGACAACGCATGTATACTGAAATTATTGAGAATAGTTGAGCACAAACATAGTAAATGATTACTGATTTATGTTGTAAATAATTATACCGACAAAACATTGTAAATGATTACTGATTTATGTTGTAAATAACTGTTTGTATTCTAACACGTTCAAAACATAGTAAATGATTAAAAATTTATTTAAATTAACAATAACATTACTGATTTATGTTGTAAATTATTATACAAATTCTTTGGCCAGGTGGAACGAAAAAATCATTTATTGTGTCGCTGTCAGAGAGGATTGATTATAGAAAGGACATCTCGTACAGACGCTACTTATGGTCAACCGTATTATGCATGTCATTTTTCAGTGGTAAATAATCATACGTTTGTAAATAATTTGTTTGTTAAGAATACATTTCTTATAATTTTCTTAACATGTAACAGCCAGTAACAGAAGACTATGGGTGTGGATACTTTATGTGGAAGGATGCTTTTCAAAACAAGCACTTTAGTCAAGCCTCTTCTTCAACGCTGTGCTCAAACTGCGTAGCTAAAGATAATAAGATTGACAAGCTTTAAACAAGAAACAAGATGTTATTGTCTCAAAACAAGATGTTGATGACAAGAATAAAGACGCTGGAGGCATCACTGAAATTGGCAAGAAATCCTGAAAATCACGCATGTCAGTCGGGTGCAATGCTCCATGAGCTTTTAGATGAAATAAATAATCTTCATGTGTAGTAGGTGTTGTTGTTTTTAAATAATAACAATTGTCAGTGTAGTTGTCTAGTGTGTTAATATTTAATGTTTTATTGTTTAATTAAATAAAAACACATTAGACGAATACAAATAATATAACATAAAAAAAAACATAACAAATAAACACTAAAAAAATATTACACAAAAAGACAAAACAAATAAACACTAATCTAACACACACACACAAAAAAAGGACGAAAACAAGAAAAACAAAAAAAAATGACAAAAAAATGAGAGGATTTGCTTTGTATTATAAGGAGGGTTTGTATAACCCCTCCCTTAAAAAAACTTTTGATCCTACGTTATATAATACTTTTTAGACTTTTTAAAAATATTACGACTTTTTAAATGATCCCCCACCATACCACAAAAACAAGAAAACAAAACAATATCTTTTTTTCTTTTGAGTCAATTCAAAACAAAAATAGAAAAATTAAAATAATAATAAAATAAAATTAAAAAAAAATAATAATAATAAATAAATAAATAAATAAAAAAAAATCTCAGTATCTTGATTTCGTTGTATTTTAATTTTAGGCTTTACTAGAAAACTCTTTGCAAAGCATACTGATTTTTTTTTTTTAATTCTCGTTGTCTTTAGTGTCAATTTTTAGTATTCACATCAGATATGTTTGGCAATAATAGTTGTTGCTGGTGCTGGTGCTAGTGCTGGTGCTGGTGCTGGTACTGGTGCTGGTGCTGATGCTGAAAAAGATTAAAATTATAGATTTTTTTTTTGTAGTAATGTTTGTCAAACTAGCTGAAATTGTAAATTAAAATTGTAAAATAATTGGAGATTATTTTGTGAAAAAAAAAACTGAAGCTCCTATAATATTTCATAAGTTGGTTCAAAGAGCTTTTATTTTTGGAGATTATTTTTACTATAATCTTTTATAAGTTGTTCAGCCAAATAATGCTACTTTTTAGACAAAAGATTATTTTGTGAAAAAAAAAAAAAAAAAAAAAAAAAAAAAAAAAAAAAAAAAAAAGCTGTAGCCCCATAATCTCTCATAATCTGCGTCACCAAACACAGCCTTTATATGTTAAGACTTAAGAGATTGATTCACAAGGGTGTTTTTGTCAATTTTGAACGAAACGCACCATAGTCTGATGACAATGGTATAACCAGAAAATGAAAACAGAGAAAATGAAGAAGAAAGTGAAATAAAGAGAAAGTTTGTTATGTTTCTGTTTTCCCAAAATGAGAGAGATACAAGATATTTACAAGGAAAATATTTACACATCTAGTCCTTCTATTCTAGAATTATTTACACAGCAGTCCTTGTACTTTTACACTCCCCCTCAAGTGGAGAGTGTGGTGGCTCACACACTCCCAACTTGGATAGAAGTTGATTCTGCTGTTCCACAGTCACAACCTTGGTAAACACATCAGCCAATTGTGACTTGGTATGAACATAAGATGGTTTGATTTGTCCTGCCTTCATTTGATCTCTAACATAGTGGCAATCCACTTCTATATGCTTTGTTCTAGCATGGAAGACTGGATTTGCAGCAATGTAAAGAGCAGCTTGATTGTCACAAAACAAGTCTACAGGCTGCAGGTCTTTGATCCCCAAGTCTTTAAGCAGACTGACTAACCAAGTAACTTCACAACATGTAAGAGCCATTGCTCTATACTCAGCCTCAGCTGATGATCTTGCCACCACTGCTTGTTTTTTAGATTTCCAAGAGATAGGTGAGTCACCCAACAACACACAGTAACCAGTTGTTGACCTCCTAGAAAAAGGACAACTGGCCCAATCAGAATCACAATAGGCCTGCAACTTCACTGCAGAGTCTTTTGCCAGAAGAATACCTTGATTGGGTGAGAGAAGAATGTATCTGAGCAAATGCATAACTGCTTGCATATGCACAGAAGTAGGAGATTGCATGAATTGACTAAGCAGCTGGATAGTATAACAGATGTCTAGCCTTGTAATAGTTAAGTAGATAAGTTTTCCAATGTACCTTCTATAAACCTCTGGATCAGTCAAAGGAGTGCCAACATCTGTTTGTAACTTCAAATGTGAATCCATAGGAAGTTTATATGGTCTACTATTGGAAACACCAGCTTCTTTTAGCAAATCCACAGCATACTTGTACTGAGAAATGAAGATACCTTGGGATGTTTTTGAAACTTCCAAGCCTAGAAAGTAGTTGAGATCACCCAAGTCCTTCATATGAAACACTGAACTTAATTGAGACTTAAGATCAGCTATCTGTGCTACATCATTGCCTGTAATTAGCAAATCATCAACATAGACCAAAATAGCAGTGAACTTATCTCCCATTTTCTTTGTGAACAAGGAGTAATCATTCTTAGACTGAATGAAACCAAATGATAACAAGGCTGAAGAAAGCTTAGCAAACCACTGTCTAGGTGCTTGCTTGAGACCATACAAGCTCTTCTTCAGTTTACAAACCAAATTAGGATCTAGTGAAGAGGATTCTTTGACACTCTCCCCCTTACCAGAATATCCTAATGGCACTTTCATGTATACTTCCTCACTCAAATCTCCATGTAGAAAGGCATTGGACACATCCATTTGACATGTGTACCAATCCTTCAAAGCTGCAACTGCCAATAAAGACCTTACAGTCACCATTTTAGCCACTGGTGCAAAGGTTTCAGTATAGTCTTCACCAAACTTTTGTCTATTACCTTGAATCACCAGTCTTGCCTTCTTTCTGTCAACAGAACCATCTGCTTTAACTTTTGTCTTAAACAACCAATGAGCAGCAATAGCTTTCTTTCCTGGTGGTAAAGTGGTCAACTCCCATGTACCATTTTCATCTAAAGCAGCAATCTCAGAATCCATAGCTACACACCAACCAGGATCTTTTATAGCCTCTTTAAATGACTTTGGATCTTTTTGAGCAGTCAGTGTACTAAGAAAAGCTTGAAAATCAGGCAAAAGTGGTGTTTGGCAGACTTGATTAGCTCTAGGAATATGAGGCAAAACATAATCTTTTAGTTTTGTAGGCAAATGAGAAGTTCTAGAAGATCTTCTAGTAGGCATTTGAACTGGTTCAGAAGGTTGAGAGGAAGAATCAACTGCAGGATCCTCTGTGGTAGTAGACTCAACATTTGTTGGTACTGGTGTAGGAGTAACACTAGGAACAAAATTCTCATCTTCATAGACATTAGAAGAAACAGTCTGACAAGGTAAAGTAGTAGGAAGAGGAGACAAGAACTGATCAATGCTTTTTGTTGAGAAAGGGAATATATGCTCATAGAACACTGCATCTCTGGACACAAAAGATGAATGACTTTGTAGATTGTAGAACTTATACCCTTTCTGATTACTAGGATATCCCAAAAAAACACAAGGAACACCTCTTGATTCAAACTTATCAGTAGTAACACTAGGATTACTCACAACAGCAAAGCATCCAAACACCCTTAAATGATCATAAACAGGCTTTTTATTCAGCAAAACTTCATATGGTGTTTTGTTAGCAAGAACAGAAGAAGGAATTCTGTTAATAAGGTAAGTAGCAGTGCTAACACAATCACCCCAAAACTTCAAAGGCATGTGAGAATGCAATCTCAATGCTCTTGCAGTATCCAAAATATGCCTGTGCTTTCTTTCTACTCTACCATTTTGCTGAGGTCTATGTGCACATGAAGTTTGATGTTGAATTCCCAATTGAGACAAATACACTCCACATTCTCCTTTAACAAACTCCAAAGCATTGTCTGACCTCACAATTTTAACCTTCTTATCAAACTGTGTACTAACCATCTTAAGAAAATTCTTCAAAACCACAAAGCTATCTGTCTTATTAACCAACAGATAAGTCCATGTGACTCTGCTACAATCATCCACAATAGTCAAGAAATACTTGTACTTACCATCAGTTGCCACCCTATAAGGCCCCCATATATCTATATGAATAAGTTCAAACACAGTTGACTTATGTGAACTACTCAAAGAATATGGTAATTTAGCAAATTTAGCCATGGGACAAGACAAACAGTTATCATTACTTGATTTAGACAATGAAACATGTAAATCATCCATGTATTGCAACTTTGAATCAGAAACATGTCCAAGTCTATGATGCCATAAACTATAAGCATCTTTATTAAAAGAAACAGGTTTGCTTACAACAGATAGAGCAAATTTACCAAGAGTAGAAGCAATGAGAGTAGTAAACACACTGTCAACCTTTTCAAGTGGCACATTCACAAGATGATAAAGTCCAGCTCTCTTCTTACCCAGTCCCTTCACTTTCTTGGTTGTCAAGTCCTGAACAACACAAAATTTAGGATAAAATGACACCACACACTGGTCATCTTCTGTGAGTTTTGGAACTGACAGTAAACTAAACTTAAATGATGGTACAACCAGAACATCTTTGAGTAACAAACCATTTTTCAAATTAACCTTCCCCGCATGTGAAATCACTGATGTATTACCATCTGGCAATCTAATTTGAGGCTTAATTTTCAATAAATAAGGATCAATTATTTCATCATTTTCAGGTGTCATGTGATCACTAGCACCTGTGTCATATATCCAATCATCAAGCAAATCTAGCTTATCTAATTGACTATTAAGACAAGCTATACCTGCAGCAAATTGATGACCAAAACCATCATCTGAATCAATCCTCATCTGTTGAACACTTTTTAACAGCAACTCAAATTGTTGTGGTGTGAAGCTAATGTTGCCAGTTTCAACATGTGCAGCAGTCCTTGTTTGAAGTTTGTTGTGATCATCTTTTGGTTTAATTTGCTTGCTTCCATTGAACTTGGCCTTTGGATGCCAAGCAGGATAACCAACCTTCTCCCAACATTTTTCAGGAGGATGCCACTTAAAACCACAAATTCCACACTTATCTTTGGTTACTCCTTTACTGTACAAAGCAGTTGACTCAAAAGAACTTGTTCCAAACAATACCCTTTGTGATTCTTCTTGTTGTAACATTGAACATGCATGCTCCACACTTGGTAATGGAGTCATTAACAACAGTTGACTTCTCAAATTAGTATAATGTTCATCAAGACCATTCAAGAACTGAAACAATCTCTGCTCTTCTTTCTGTTGGTTCAAAGCACTCAAGAACACAGAAATCTCAGGAGTAACTGTGATAACAGGCAACACATTCACATTATCCAATTCTTCCCAAACACATTTCATCTTAGTAAAATACTCACTGACTGAACCACCAGATTGACTAATAGCATAAGTATCTTTGTTCAATTTATACTTTCTTGAACCATCACTTAATGCAAATCTTTTCTCCAATTGCAACCACATATCACTAGCAGAATCAACAAACATCACTGATCTAGCAATAGACTCACTAACAGATCCCAATATCCAACATATCACCATATTGTTACACGTGTCCCACAATTCAGCCAAATTAGGATCAGTTGTAGAACGAAGAAACTGTACCTTTGATGAATCCCAACTTCCTCTTTGTTGAAAGACCAATCTCCATAGCCCTACGCCAAGCCCTGTAGTTCTGTGAACCACTCAACTTTTCTTGAACAGTCAAAGATCCAGGACCATCAGAGGGATGAAGATACAGTGGATTTTGAAACAAAGCAGGATTGGAACCAGATGCTTGATCAGTCATTTTGTCAGTTACAAAGAAAGTTCAAGAAATTGATCAAATAACGCGCGGAAACAACACAAGAACTGATCGATTACAATCACACACTTGTAATGATCAACAATTGATTACACCATTGACGGTTAGCTCTGATACCATGATGACAATGGTATAACCAGAAAATGAAAACAGAGAAAATGAAGAAGAAAGTGAAATAAAGAGAAAGTTTGTTATGTTTTCTGTTTTCCCAAAATGAGAGAGATACAAGATATTTACAAGGAAAATATTTACACATCTAGTCCTTCTATTCTAGAATTATTTACACAGCAGTCCTTGTACTTTTAAACGAAACGCACCATAGTCAATGGGTCCATACACGCCCATGTAGCAAAACATCTTCCTAATTTGCGCAAACACTTTCGCAATAGCTTTAGAACGGTTGTAAAACATGTTTTGGATGTTCCGGGAATCCCATAGATTTTTTCGATATATTGTTAATTTTTGAAGAAGGTAATTTTTTCGATATATTGTTAATTTTTGAAGAAACCATCGATTTTTCCTAAATGTATCTTAACTCTAATAGTTCAAAAAATTTTGTGCACTCGATCATATTTTGTCCTGACACTTTTGTATATATGCAACCTATTGTAAGAATAATGATTAGATGTTATAAAAATGCTAATCAACTTTTTTTTGCAAGTTATGTGGCAAAAAAAAACAACGAACAACGATAGTTTGGCTTTCCAAGCATCATTCATATATCAACAATAGTTAACACAGATGTACAAAAGCTAACTTCCAAACAAATGAGAATACAAACAATGTCTGTTTCCTTTTACTACCAAGTTTTTATGCGCACACTCCGCAAATTCAGCTCGACTTATTTAAAGAAGTGGGACTTAACTAACAGAAATATTACTCACTTTTCTGTCTCGAGTCCTTAGGTGTTTCGTCTGACGACTCTTGGACAACTTCAACCGGAAGAACCGGGATAGAGTCCCACCATCCTTTTATTCTTCTGTTGCCCATTCGATTGGTCTTGTCCCTACGGTCACCCGGTTTCAGTTTCATTGCAAAGGTCGATATCAAGACTGCCATGATAATATATTTGAGAGGTATGACTGCTAATATGAATGCACATCCAAGCATGGCTGTAATCACCGCATCTGTGTGCTGGAATGAAATCAACATAACACGAATATACGATCATGAGGTCGTGATACAGACATTTCTAACATATGTCATAGGGGTAGGATGTTAAAAAGCATTTAACTGAAAATTTTATTTTAGAAAGGGGTAACTATTTCTAAAATGTATCTTATTTACCACTTTTTCCGATTTTGTGTGGCGCACTAAAAAAATTTCTTCTTGGCATGTCATACTTTTGAATTTCGTCTTCTTGGTGTATCATATTCCAGTTGTTTGGATTATTTTGACCATTTTACCCCTACCATAATACTTTTAAATTTCGTTTTTTTGGTGTATCATATTCCAGTTGCGTGTATTATTTGACCATTTACACACATTCATTAATCAAGGTAGGGGTAAAATGGTCAAAACAATACAAACAACTAGAATATAATAGACCAAAAAGACGAAATACAAAAGTATGACACACCAAGAAGAAAAAAATTTAGCATGCTACACAAAATTAGGAAAACTGGTAAAACATTTCTAAACAATTAGCCCTTTTAGAAATTATCATGTTAGAAAAATCGTAATTATCTTAACATAATTATTTTATTCACATGTGAATATGTGCCAATTGAACCTTCTATTAAGATCTACCTCAGAAATCTTATTGACTAATACAACTTGAAATTAATAAAAAACACTCGGCTAATACTTTTTGAGGAACTAGAAGAATCTCAATATAAATTATTTAATACCTTGGGGGCATTGGCAAGCCATATTGACCATATTTTCAGTAACGAAATGTTGACCAACTGCATAATGCTGTAAATAGTGTTGATTCCATGTTGTGCAGCCACTATGCTATCCATCGTTGTCTGGTCAGGAGGAGTGGCAACAGTAAACTTGGTTCGCTTTCCTACTTTGTCTTTTCTAGCATGAATCATTTTTGAAACCATCCAAAGTAATAATCCGGCTATGGCTTGTCCAACCCACTCTCTGCACAAAAAGTACCAATTAACCGCACTGACATTTTCACCAGGAAACAAAATATCACCTTCGTCTCGTTAATTACTTACTTGTAGACGACGAGTAGTGAAGTGCTCATCACCATAATGGTGGTCGCAGGTCTTTTCCAATCGATAATCTCTTGAAACCATGGCAATGCACTTTGAAATCGCTTCCCTAGCTCCTATACAACAAATACCGAATATTAGAAGGTCAATTTTGTCAAAGTTAAACTCATTAAGAGTCGCCTAAAGCCTATAATTATTGCAAACAACTACCTATATTTTTTCCATTTCAAAGATTTCAGGTCAAGTCCTAATTTTAGGTAGAGTATTAACAGGTGTCGTTTGAACTTAAATTGTCTCATGTGGTTGTGTTTAGGTTCCTTTTTAAATTGGTTTCGAGGCGTGTTTCCTTGTTGGTGTTTATATCATCTACCTACTTGCTAGTTTATCATAAAATTTGCGGTTCAAAAAAATCCTAAAGAAATACTAATTTAACTAATCACTATCCACGACATCGTATATTACAACAATTTCTAAAAGTGGACCAAAACTTTTGGCAGGTTGGTGACCAAAGATCTGGGACTAAAATATGACCAGTTTGACCCGTTAACCAACCTGCCCATCTTTCATTATTTCACCTCTAGGGCTATACGATTTTCAAGAATTTTACCATCAATATAAGAGCATTGTCGCCAATTCCGTCTTCTTTAAGTTCATCAGCAGTCGCTTTAGCAGTATTAATTTCTTTTGCTTCCTCTCTAACTTGTTCAAGAGCATTCTCCAACGACTCAATATTTTCAGGTTGATTACTTATACTTTCAGATCGTTCAGACCCCAACTCCGACTCAGCAATTGGGACACAAGCTTGTGCAACGTTCAAGTTCCGTAATATCGAGCTAGCACTACATGGGTGTCCACTTTTCACCGACTTTAAGCTCTCAGCTAGCTCTTCTAACACATTATTTCCTGTTGGCAACTCGTCAAACAAAGCAAAGATTAAAAAACTTTTGGGATTCGGTGGTGAAATCCTTAACATTTCACGAGCTGCGTGGAGTCTTATTATCCCTAATATGGTTCTTGCATGCATTTCCCATTCTTGTAAAGGCGATTCAACCTTAAACTTTGCTAAAAATTTGTGTAATAACATAATCTCCTTCACGAGTGCAAGCCAATGGTCGCGTCTTGTGGAGCTAGTTAGTTCTGGAAACTCGATTTGAAAACCGTCTTCCCTAAAAATTTTGATTCAAAAGAAAAATAACTATTTGAGGATAATGATTCTACCGAAAATAGTTAATCTCCAAATATTCAGTACATGAAGTGGTAATTGATCTCACAGCTCAGCAGACTCGTAAATGATGGCTTTGTCAAAAAGTGGGGCACCGAAAGGGCCTGTGGCTACGGGTTTTATTGACTGATTGATGTCCTTAGATAAGTCAAGCTTGAATGCATCTTCATATGACATTGACTTTGAGGCCTCAAAGTAGAATGCATAATTGGTTAATGTAAGCCTACCTACAAAATTCAGCTATATGAGAATAGCACGAAGGAAGTATCAGATTATATTTTGTTCATGTATACGAATTAGAGGTGGCGAAGATGAAAACGGGCCATGCTGGGCTGTGTTGACTGGCTAAAACCTTTATGTCCATATTATAAAATCATTTACAGATAATAAGTGTTTATTATCATTACAAAAGCAAAAATCTTTTCATAATTGATTTATATGCATTAAAAAACATGTACAGATTTCTACGTGTTTTCACCCATTTGACATATTTCCGTACACAACCCTAATCAACTGACTGATAATCAAATGGGTCAAAACTGGCACCTCTAGAAAGAGCCAAGAAAAAACGATGTTATAAAATCTACACTAACCAGGCCAACTTTGTTTCCCAATATGGCGTATTACTCTTTGTGAGGTTGCAGTTCCCTCAACGTGCAAAATGAACTCATCATCTGCCATGTCTACATTCTTCGGTGTTGCTTGCTTTTGCAAATGTTGAACGCATCTGATAACAGCAACCATCCATGTTGAAAATCAGATTTAGATTATATGTAGAAGGAAAAAGCCAGGATGAGATCGATAAACATGAGTTACTTGTCAATTTCTTGGAGGAATTTGTCATAAGCAGGAAAATGCAGGCGGTTTTCTGTAGATGCTGTGAGGGTCTCGAAAGTGAATCTCCCATTGATAAAATCAGCCACCAATGGAACTAATGATCCCAACCACACAAATGCATGTTCTCCAGCACTCGGCTTATTGTTAACCTGCCAACACAGAATAAGAAATATAGTCAACTACAACATTTATATGGTCAAAGTGATAATGTTAAAGACTACATGAATGCAAAAAGGTGGCTTACAAGGAGCGGCATGATGTCTGAATAGAAGAGAGGAATTTCATCTTGCTGGTTAGATTGATTTGCAGTTGTGGTTTTTTTCTTCTCTTCTTTCTCCTTGGCCACAGATTCCTATCCGTTTAAAGCAAAAACAACAGTGAAAAGCCACTTTGTTTATGAACAAAGATGTAAACCAATTTCAAAGGACATATGCAGCATAAGAATATGAAGTCAAAACTTCAAGGTATGTTTTTAACTTTTTTTCCCTAACTGGCGGAACTGCACTTGCATAACAATGAGATAATATGGTGGAAGTTCACCTCAACGTGATTAAGTAACAGCATCGGGAGAATGGGAGAGTAACTTTTTCTTACGATGGTTAATTGGTGCTCTTAAATTGGTGAATCCAAAATCTTTTTAGTCACAAAAACAAGCCACGGAAACTTGTCTTCTGACTCACCTAAGTTTTACAAATGGGTAATTGATCAAGAAACTACTACGCGGGTGTTTGTTTAAGCTTATTTTTGGGCCTATGGGCTTTACATCTCATAAGCTCAATTTTTCTGGCTTATATTTCAAATTACGAGCTTTTTATATATCGAATATGGAAACTTAGCCATGAAAAAAGGGCTTATGAAATATAAGTCGGGTCAAATAAGCTCATAATCCCATTAATAAGCTTAAACAAACACGCATATAAATAATATGGGCCAAATGGGGTAGTACAAAAATAACACATTTAGTAAGAAGAAAGGGTATATTAGGTAAAAACAAGTGGGCAAGTATGCTAAAAGGGTAAAACCATCACGTTGTCACTGGCATAGCCATTGTAGTGATTATTTCAAATTCATTGTCTTAGCAAAAAGATGCAACTAACCATAATAAATAAAAATATAGGGTAAATTGCAAAAACCGTCCTAATTGTTTGACCAAATTGCAGACGTAATCCCAACAACTTCAAAAGTGGAGGCACAGTCTTATGCGGAAGTTTGGTGTGCAATTATCATGAGACATAAAAAACTTGAAAGTGCAAACGCAGTCCGTGCTAGGACAACAATTACACGGTTTAATATAGAAAAAAAAAATTGTACTTTGTGTTTTTGATCACTTGATTCGCTTTACTATTTTTATAGTTTTTTGACACATCGTACTATCAAAATTTGCTAACCAGATCAATGTACTATCGAAATTTGTTATGTGGGTAAATAAACATCATATTAACCGGTTACCCCTATCAAAGTGTCCAAATATATGTCATGTCATCTAACACGTCACTTCCAACTTATTTTTTAGAGATGATTTTTTAACAAACGTTTCTTTTTGTTAAAAAATAACTAATAAAAATGAGTTCTAAGTGACGTGTTACCAAAATGACGTGCCACGTGTTTTAAACACTTTCTAAGTGAAGGACGTGTTACCAAAATGATCGAAACGTTTGTTTTATAAAAGTTCAGTGACTCATTTAGCAAATTTTGCTTGTATATACGGTGACTCGGTTAGCAAGTTTCAATAGTACAATGAGTCAAAAAGGCATATCAAGTGAACATAAATAAAAAGTACAATGAATTTTTTTTATATTAACCCTAATTGCACAACAAAGTTCCCAAACGGCATCCACCTACACTTTAAAATTTGTAGGGACTACGCCTAGAATTTGGTCAAACCACATAAACGGCTTTTACAATTTACTCAGGAATATATTTGTTAAATAGTTATTTAATTTGTTGCCTAATTTGATGCCCCTTTGTTATACAATATCATGATACTGAAAATATATAGAACACAAAGTAATAACATATGAAAAAATCCATTTGTAGCTTGGTACCACATTCTCGTATGTTAAAACTCACCTCTACCCTATTTAACTTTATTGATTGTTGCCATAATCAGGATTGATTTACTTTACTAGCTAGTTTTTTGTTTGGTTCTTTTACTTTATCGTAGGGCTAATGGCACCGTAATATATTATACTTGTTACTTGCACTTTTTATATGTATCGAACAAATTTTTTTGCTATTCTATGTACTTAACTTAATTTTATTGTATTTTTTGTGTACTTTGTGATCATTTTGCCCCACATTTTTTTGCTACTATATGTATCATAGTTGTCATAGTGGCACAACATCTATCCTCCTCAAAAGAGGTTTAAGGTTCAAACCTCACCAGGCTATACACATTTAGGGTGACCAAGGAAAGGGTCAAAAACGGTCACGAGGATACCTCGGTTAGGTCGCGTAAATGAGTCATAGAGAAGCCCCATGTAACTTGAATATGGAAAATCTCATCCGTTTACATGTTTGAGGTGATCCTAAAAATATGAAATATACTTTAAACCCTCCAACCTTCTACCATCTAGCATACACCAAATATCTCACACATGTCCCAATTAACACAAACTTGAATCCAAAAACTCTTTGTTGTTTAGTCATTTAGTTACCGCTAGGCCATAAGCCATTTGGTGTTATCTTCCCCATATTGTCCTTGGGGCTTGGGGCGTGGTGTTTTGACCAATCAACATTGCCGGTTATTAATATTTTCATATTTTGTGAAAAATCACTTATCAATAGCTTTCGATCAATTTTGCACAAAAAAGACCTAGGCTCAGTTTCTACATTTCTAATATCTAAAACAACATAAGATAATTAACCAAATCATGTAAATACCGTATGAGATTGTTCATCAGCAGATGTAGGCATCTCCCAAGCAAGCATCATATCAAATGTTAACTGACTAAACGTTCCTTCATGAATCGTTTGTTCGACATCTTTACACATTTCGTACAACGTTTTCGAGGAACAATATTCCACCAATTTCCTCCCATATTCACCCTTTTCATTTTCACCACCTTTCCATATTCCTTCAAATTCTTCTATTAATCCACTCCCAGACGTATCTAACCGCCTAAATATATACATTTAATCATTACCAAAACATTAAATACCAAATATACAACAAATTTACATAATAAAAAAGTAACAAAAAATAATATAGGACGTACATGGCACAACGTTGGAGAACATCGTCTGCGATTGAAGATAGATTGTTCGTTGTTTGATTCATTTGATTTAATTTGTTTATATGATTTTGATTATTGTATGATTTGCGTATAGATACGTAGATTTTTATCGTAACGGTTTTTTTCTCCTTGTGTTGTTGTTGAAGCAGGGTTTGTGTGTGTAATGTGAAAAGTGGTGACACGTGGTGGACATGCATGGATTCAAGGGTGACATTACCCTCAACATTTTAGTCCTATGAACTAAGATGGGCAAAGCAAATTCGAGCCCGATTCTAGGCCCAGCTCGAATATGGTTTATAAAAAGCTTGGTCAGAATCGGTCTTGGGCTAACCCGATCCGGATAGAGTCTAGTTTCGATTGACTTTTAGCCCGACCCGACGAACATAGATTTTACATTATTTTAATAGTTTTGCTAAACATAACTTTTAAGGTTATATTTAAGAAAAAAGTGTTGCTAAACATAGATATTACTATCAGGTTAGTGAGGTGTTGTTTATGTACAACCAAACAAACAGTGAAGTGTGATCTTTTTCTAGGTAAAAGGGTTAAATTCTAGAAAATCCATTAAGTCTGATAAAGTTTGAATATATATATATATATATATATATATATATATATATATATATATATATATATATATATATATATTATATATATATATTGGTAAAAAGTTAAATTCTAAGAAATCCATTAAGTCTGATGAAGTCTGAATATCATGTTTTGTTAATGAAGTATGAATATCTTAAACATATGCTTAGTAGATTCCTATTTTAATTACCATATATATACATTTCTGTTAAAATGACTCTCCAAACTTGCAAGGGCTGTTTCTGTATTAACAGAAACTTATCTAACACTAACTCTTTATGTTTGTTCTTTGTTTGTGAAGTTTGTACTATGCAGGGACTGGAGTTGCCATCTTCCTTTCTTGGGTCAATAACCTATCCACTTGCCAGTTGCAGTGTATTACTTTTCACCCATCTTGTGTTGTCTTCAAGAGAGGATAGGCATGCTACTTTGTGTAACGGTAACATCTTCCCCCTCAGTATTTATTCTCCCTCTTGGTTCCATGTTGAGGTATGGAAGTCTAAGATTATCTGAGGAGATGGATCCTCAACAGTCAAACATGGAGTATCACTCCATATTGTTGTGCCTTTCAAGTTAATCGATGCCTCCTCTTAAAAGAGGAGGCTAGTGTTCTTGACTGGTTCATTGTTAAACTATTAATCTTGTGACTGATCATGATGATTCAGTCACATCTTATGTTCAAGGTGTAATCATTAGACTTTTCTAGTCTAGTTGTATTACTTGTTGTTAACTTCCTGGTTTCTCAGGCTTTCTTGTTCTTAATCTGATTGACTCTATTAGAGTTCAATCTTGAGTGTGAGTGACTTGTAGTGAGGATTGATTAGAGCCCTTCTGAAGGGGTTTAATCCTTGTCTTTGTAATTGTTTGGTAAGCACCCAGTTGGGGACTTATCTTCTATAGCAGGTTAGGTTATACTTTTTATCTTGTAATGTAACTGTTATCAATAAATTGAATCAAGGGGAGGTTGGTTAGATTCATACCCGATTGTTCTTAACCATTTTTACATGGTATCAGAGCTACGGCTCAAGTGAATTAAGTTTGGTTGAAGCCACCAATTATCCGCCAGTGTTCTATGTTGCCGGAACCCTAACCATCGGTGTTCTGTGTAGCCGGAACCCTCACGGGCATTTGCTGGGTATATCTTGTTAATTCAACGATTATCGTTGGGTTAATTTCTGGTGTGGCTGCTGGGATTAGGGTTTATACGAAGAACCCTAATTTTGTCTGAATTGGGGGTTTGTCCAATTGGAGGTTTAATTGGTTAATTGAGGCTGTTTCATTAACAGCCATCGTTGGTTTAGTCTACTTGGGCTAAACTTTTGGGTTTTTTGTGAGCTTTTTGGCTGGGGTTTGTGAAACCCTAATTTTCTGATTTGGGCGTTTTTTATTCGAGTGGATTCAGACGCTAATTGGGACCTAATTACCTTACAATATCTCTTAAAGAGTATTGCGAGGCTTTTTCCGCTGTCTTCTTCACATAAGCACTGTAAGTTATTCCTTGTTCCTTTAAGATTAACAAGATTTCAGTTAATTGGGTGCAAACGGGTTCGGTTAACACCTTGACCCTCCATCTTGAATGGTGTGTAAACCTGCTCTGGCCAACCCCAGTCCAAATGGCTGAGTCTGTGTTATATCTTGGTCGTGAGTCTATTATTTTCTGCTTTGTTTGAAGGTGCTTGGTGATTAATTGTTTTTCTGGTTGTTAAACTGCTCTATCCGCTGTCTGTTTAAATTAAATCAATTAAATCTGCTGCATTAAACCTGATGTCTGTTTAAATCTTGGGATAAGTTTCAGCTTGTTCAAATGCCTGTTGTGCTTCAATGATTTGTCTGTGTATGGGATTACTTCCCTGTTATCTGTTTTGTGGTGTTTATGTGATGTTCAAAACCGTGGGTGGGACGCGGTTCTTGAATCTTATTTTAACTGGTTATATGCTTATTTGCTTTCTGGTATTTTTTTTTCCTTTTTCCTTTATTTCTGGTTGATATAGGATTAGTAATTATAAGCCCTCAAACAGTCTGTTATCTAATCCTATTTTTTTATGTGCTCTTTTGTTGTTTTTTTCGTGCTTATTCTTCTTGTTTTTTAGTTAGTGTGCTTCTTGTTCTTTTCTTATTTCCCAGTGTTATGCTTATTTGAGTTTTTAAATAAGCTCAAAGTTGCTCACTGTGGGCTGTTAATCCCCTGCTTCATTGCAGTCTCTAGTGTTTTTTGATTCCTCTCATGTCTTCATGCTTTGCCTAATGGTAGTTTTTTATGAGATTGTTAGTCTTTTTAGACCTTTTTGTGTTGAGCTTGGTTTGTGTTTTTTCCCATTGCATTGTTATGCTCTATGTGAAATTGTGTGTTTACACATTTGCCTTTGATTTCTCATTTAAGCTATGCCTATTGCCTCTTTGTTTTTTAAACCTTTTAGATGTGGCATTTTAAAATTTGTTTGTTGCTTTCTGTCCAGCCAAGTCTGCCCTAAATAGGGTGCGCTTGGTTTGGTTGTTTGCTGCTGTCACAGCCCACCCAAATAGGGTGTGTCGTTGCTGACTTTGTTGCATAAATAGGCCATGCTTGTATGCTATTTTTCTGCGCTAAAAAGACATATTGCATATTGTTTCTTTTCAGCCCCAAAAAGGGTATATTATTGCTGTTTTTTCAGCATGTTTCAAGGAATATTGTTGCTGATTTTTCAGCATGTTTCAAAGGGTTTGGTTGCTGATTTTTCAGCATCTTTAAAAGTGTTTTGTTGCTGTTTTTTCATCATCTTTCAGAGTGTTTGGTTGCTGATTTTTCAGCATGTATTATGGGCATGTTGTTTGTTGTTTTTTCAGCCCTAAAGGGGTATTTTGCTGCTGGTTTCACAGCAGCAGGAGGGGTGTTTGCCTTGCTTATTTGCAGCCCCAAAAGGGGGTGTAATAGGGGTGTAAAGCTACTGAATTTACAGCAGCACCATGTCTTTTCGGTGGCTGCTAAAACAGCCCTAATCATGTCGTAAAGACCTACTCGTTGCATTGGTAGACATGGTGATCATATTATCAGCCATGTTGGTTATTTGTTGCTGCTGATATTTATTCAGCATGTTTGTGGACATGGTTCGTGGTACTATGGGTCTTGGGGATTGATGACCCCTTGCCTATGTTGTTTGCTGTGTCGTCTTGGCATGGCCTTGGTTAAGATTGGTTTACCAAGTGACTTCTAAAGAAGTTCATTTGGAATGTTGTTGGGTTCTCTCTTGAAGAACCTGACCTTGAATCAGTTACTGATTCTTTCAGGTGGTTTATACCTGGTGGTGTTTTGTCAGTCCTTTATTATTACTATGGCTGGATTATTGATAGTTGCAACCGTTGTGTTGTGTGCAACGGATTGATTGGTTTGAGGGTTTGTTGGTTTTTTCCTATCGACATGTTTCTTGGTATTTCTGGTCATCGATCAGTGTGGCAGTCTTGGTCACATTCAATGTGAAGAAACTGTTAAATATTCAAAGGTTTCTGTTTCATGGGAATTATTTCACATGCTATTAAAAGAACGACATTGGGCTTTAGCTCATCTGTCAATGACAGCATTTGGGTATATTTATTGCACGTACTAGTTGCAACGAGATGTGGAGGTTATGGCATTTGTTATGCTGGTTTGCTCATGGGCTGTGATATATTGGTCTATGTATTATGAGGTTTCGGATCATTGGTTTTCTAGTGTATTGTGATGGATTGAGGGATTCTGATTGGTTTCAGGGTCTCTCATGGATTCAGAAGTATGCTGGGACGTCCAATGGTCTGCTCTCATCTTGTTTTATCTCCACTGTTAAAAGTCGGGTTCAAATATTTAAGCCCGCAAGAACGAAGCAATTCCAATTGATGACTCAAAAACCTTTTGACACATAAGTCAATTATTATCTGAGTATATTGCTACTCAGTTGTTAACATGAAGTCAATCATTCTCTGAGAACTTGGATTCTCACTTGTTAAACATGGAGCATCACTCCATCTTGTTAAATCATCCCAACTCATGTAAGAGTTGGGTTCAGTTGTTAATCATGGAGAATTCCTCCATCTTGTTAAACCAACCCATCTGTTTAAAAGTTGGGTTGAGTCTTGTCTAGTCCATTGATGGACTGATCATTGTTAAAATAATCTTTGTTACCACCACCTTTGTGTGATGTTGGTACTTTTCACCTACAAGATGATCGATGCCTAACTCTAAAAGAGTTGGCCTTGTGTTCTTGATGGTTCTCCCAAGTCTGATCATATTGATCATCTTAGCTTGGTGTATTATTGTTAACACCCTGATTTTTCAGGATTGTGCTATTATTGTTAACACCCTGATTATTCAGGATTGTGTTATTGTTGTTAAACATCCAGCTGAAACTGGATTGTATTAATTTGATTGACTCAAGTTGGAGATCATTTTTTTGCCTCTTGAGTGGACTGCTATCTATCACCACTTTCTTTATTGAAGGTGGCTGGTCTTCTGTTTCTGGAAGATCCATTCGACTGGTTTCAGTCGTGTTTTATCATTGTTGAACTGATCTTTGAAGATTCAGTCTTGTGTATTGTTGGTCTTATCATCCCAGTACATTATCACAGTCTCCTTCTTAAAAGAGTTGGCTGTTGATCTTGATGGTATGTCTGATTAGCTGGTATGTTGAACATGTTTAGTGTGCAAGTTTGAGGGAGGGTGTTAAAATGACTCTCCAAACTTGCAAGGGCTGTTTATGTATTAACAGAAACTTATCTAACACTAACTCTTTATGTTTGTTCTTTGTTTGTGAAGTTTGTACTATGCAGGGACTAGAGTTGCCATCTTCCTTTCTTGGGTCAATAACCTACCCACTTGTCAGTTGCAGTGTATTAATTTTCACCCATCTTGTGTTGTCTTCAAGAGAGGATAAGCATGCTACTTTGTGTAACGGTAACATCTTCTCCCTCAGTATTTAATCTCCCTCTTGGTTCCATGTTGAGGTATGGAAGTCTAAGATTATCTGAGGAGATGGATCCTCAACAGTCAAACATGGAGTATCACTCCATATTGCTGTGCCTTTCAAGTTAATCGATGCCTCCTCTTAAAAGAGGAGGCTAGTGTTCTTGACTGGTTCATTGTTAAACTATTAATCTTGTGACTGATCATGATGATTCAGTCACATCTTATGTTCAAGGTGTAATCATTAGACTTTTCTAGTCTAGTTGTATTACTTGTTGTTAACTTCCTGGTTTCTCAGGCTTTCTTGTTCTTAATCTGATTGACTCTATTAGAGTTCAATCTTGAGTGTGAGTGACTTGTAGTGAGGATTGATTAGAGCCCTTCTGAAGGGGTTTAATCCTTGTCTTTGTAATTGTTTGGTAAGCACCCAGTTGGGGACTTATCTTCTATAGTAGGTTAGGTTATACTTTTTATCTTGTAATGTAACTGTTATCAATAAATTGAATCAAGGGGAGGTTGGTTGGATCCATACCCGATTGTTCTTAACCATTTTTACAATTTCCCCCATGAAACGTCGTCGTTGTATGTTGGGTTTGAAAGTGATTTGTTTTAGCCCGACCCAAAATGTGTTTGTGTAGGTGGATTTTTAATTTGAATTTCTTTTAATTAAACAATGACATAAAAAAAAGTTATGCACGTGTGCTAAATATATACATAAAAACATACCATTAAAAAACAGACACATCAGCTAAATGGTTGCATAAAAAATAATAAAAAATAAATAATAAAGTCGTTGCACTAATAAAAAATAAAAGAAATAAAAACAAAAACGTTCCAAAAAAAATAGATAACAAATTGGCTCTGCCGTAATGCACGACCTATCTTCTCGTTTATATACATGGGAAGAAAAAGACAGGACCATGCCCTGAGAATGGCCCATCGGATCTTAAAAGCCCAATAAAAGTACCCTAAAGCCCAAAGTCTGAATCTAGGAGAACATTTTTAAAATCTGGTTGCTTGATCGAAGGAGTTCAATCAGAAGAGGCCCAACGCCTACTATACTTTTTTAAATTTCTTTCTTAATAAAAAAATGTATGTTAAACAATATGCATAAGGTTTATTGGGTGCATATTCAAAATCAAAACCGTTCAAATACATGTTAAAAATAACAAGTCACTTATAAGCTCACAAATCACAATCATGTGAATTGTATCACATTGGTTAAAAACGTGCAAATCAAATGACTTTTTCGATGTTAATTAAATCCAAATGCTAAATTTGAAAACATGGAGTGGATAAACAGTTTAATTTTTTTTAATGGTTATTAATTACTAACTATGGGTATGTTTGGCGCAATGGGCTGGGGCTAAAGCTGAAGCTAGTGCTTATATTATAAGCCGAAAGTTGAAGCTTATATTCTTATAAAATTGTTTAAGGAGTTAGTTAGAGCTGAAGCTTATTAATGTAAAAACATAAAAATACATCAAATTAAGTTCGCATATATTTTCAGCTTTTACGTGATATTTCATTATATTTTTAAAGTATTTAAGTAATTTAACTAGCCATAAGCCCCTATAAGCCATTTTCTATGGGCTTGAGCTTATTGAGGCTTATGACTTGTTTATGACTTATTTTATAAGCAATAAACCTGTGTGACAAACGAGACTTATTTCATAAGTCGATTTATTAAAAGTCCATGCCCCCAATAAGCCATGTGCCAAACATAGCCATAATCATTCATCTAGCAAACAAATTTCATTGTAACTTATTTTCACAACAAGCCTTTGAGAGTTTTATCACTTAAGCAAAGCTTACTTTTATAAAATTTAATTTAAAAGTTTGAAAAATATTAAGCTCTTATAAAGTTTAATAAGCTCATAAACCAAACACATTAGCTCATTCATCAAACACGTTCATAATAATCTCGGCTCCCTACTAACTTCTTGTAAATCCTATGAGTTTCTAATAAAGTGATTTAAAAATAATAATAATAATAATAATAATAAGCTTTTATATTCAGAAAAGAGTGAGAGCACAACTAGTGTCCAGACTCTCATCCAACTTTATGTGAGTTTATTATTTTTCAATAATAATAATAATAATAATAATAATAATAATAATAATAATAATAACTAGATAAAATATGATACTACAAATCTATTTGGTGTGATCCTTAAAGAGCACGGTACAGAGGTAAACAACGACGCCAATATCATTTTTTTTACCAAAAACAGCACCATACTATAACACCCAACGGCGCCATTCGTCTCTTCTGGTTCCTCCCGCGGCCATTGTTGTGCTTTTTCCTTTTTTTTGTTAGTGAGTTGGGTATTTTTTGTGGGATGTTTTGAGGGATCTACACGCACCGATGTCAGTTATTGAGTATTATTGCTATGGAAAATGTTTTAATTATTATGGTGTTATTGAAGAGATGCTGAGGTGACACACCAATGACAGTTATTAGTGTGCTCCTTCACCTAGCTCTCTATAAGATATTTGAAAGAGCATCTACAACTCATCAAATCCCAATATTGCTCTTTCATCTTTGTTTACTTTACTTTGTTGGAGAAATAATTTTGAATTGTGTTGTTATTAGCTTCCTAGTTACATCTTTTAATGTCTTAGCGATCTTGCCAACTGTGACATGATAGAAAAATCACCTGCAAGGCTGTTTAAAGTTGTAAGTGATTTTATTAGAGAAAATGTTCCAGTGACAATTTTTTTTATACCTTTATTCGATCCATTGCTATACCACTAACTTAATAAACAATTTGTCATTGTCACTCAATGTATACAAACTGCAAGATCAATCATGAATCATAGAAAAAAAATAATAATAAAAAAAAAAAAGAGAAAGAAAAAAAGATACAGTGTTTAGATATAAAGCTTTCAAATCAGCGACTAAGTCAGTAATTATATTGCTCACAAGACATACAATATCATTCCTTTAAGTTTCGTAGTCACTTAGGGTGGAGGGAGTCATCCCTTTTTACCCTCCAACCCTCTCAAATTTTAACCAATCATCTCCCTCCACCTCATTTCAACCCTCCAACCCTCAACCCAACCTTTTTACTGGCGCCCATCACTTTCAACCCTCCCAAATCTTTTTTAAATATTCATAATTTTTCCTTCAAAATTATAAATTTGCAAAATTAACCCTTCCAATACTAAACAATTATATATATAAAAAAAAACAAACACTTCATTAAAACAAACACTTCATTAAAAATAAAAATACAATTCCTAAAAATTAAAAAGTACAAATCCTAAAATTAAAAATTACAATTCCTAAAAATAAAAAACTACAATTCCTAAAAATAAAAAAGTACAAATCATACGAATAAAAAAACTACAAATCGCCCCAAGCCCAAGGCCAGTTATATTTCGCCGCTATCTCACGCTTCTTATCAAGCGTCCACTTTAGCATTCCTAGATCGGTGATGTGGTCGTGCGATTTGTTGTAGAACTTGTGATCTTGATATAAGGTCTTTTCCGCCATATATTTTGCCCTTTGTTGCTGCTCTTCGATAGTGGCGTCCAAGATTACTTGTTGTTTCTTTGCGTTATCCTCTAACAAATCTTTTTTCGTCAACGTGTAGTCTTTGACAAACTCGGCAACACTAACCTTCGACGAGGCTTCACTAGCAACCTTTGATTTTCCTTTTCGTGCACGGTTAGCTAGGGGTGGCGCTGGGTCTTCATTTAGATTCGGCAAAACGGTATCAAAATCGTTACTACCCGACTCATAGTGACCCGATTCCGAGGACTTTCTTCGCTTATCAGAATGGGAGGTTTGCTGCGCTTCGACACACTTTTGTTCCAACCATTTGGCTTGGCCTTTGAGAACTTCCCAAGCTCGTAGATGAGTAAATGTTTTGCCTTGTTTTTTCTTAAAACTTTCGAGCGCATTCGTGAGGACATCAACTTCGCCACAACCACTCTCCCAAAGACGCATCTACAAAAAAAAATTAAAACGTATATATATATATAATAATAATAATAATTAAAAAAAAAAAAAAAAAAAAAAAAAAAAAAAAACGAGCTAAAAAAAAAAAAAAAAAAAAAAAAAAAAAAAAAAAAAAAAAAAAAAAAAAAAAAAAAAAACCGTATATAATTTACCGCTTGGTGGTATAAACCGTTGAACACACTTATTAAGTGGTTCATTTCCCGCCACTTTGTGTTAAGTGAATGATGAGTTCGAGTGGTGTCTTTCGCATTCGTGGCGAAATGCGCCAAAATCCTCTTCCAAAAACTATCTTTTCCTTGTTCCATCCCGACCGTTCTACATGTTGAGATGTGAACCCAAGCCTTCGCCAAAGCCTCCTCCTCGTCCGATGTCCAACCTTTTTTTTCGGCCCTTTTCGCGAATTTTTTCTTAGGAACTTCTTGTTCTTCAATTTCTTGAACATCATCGTCATCGTCTAAAAAATTAAAACGTATAAATAAATATAACGTCTAAAAAATTAAAACGTATAAATAAATATAACGACAAAAAAATTAAATTACAACGTATAAATAAATATAATGACTAAAAAATTAAAACGTATAAATAAATAAAACGGCTAAAAAATTAAACTTATAAAAAAAAAAAAAAAAAAAAAAAAAAAAAAAAAAAAAAACATACCAAGATTGAATTGCGTTTCGGGTACGTCGAGAAACTCGTCTTCGCTCCCCTCCGGTTGTTCTCGGTAATCGAACGGGTTAAAGTTACTCGTTTCGTTTATGTGGTAATCGCTTGGATTAAGTGGTGGGTAGTCGAAGGTTTGTCGTGGAGGACTCGGTGGTTGAGGATAATAATAGTATTGTTGCGACGTCGAATGTGGTTGTTGACGAGGAGCCGAAAATGGTTGTGTGGGTCGAGGAGCGGATTGTGTTGGTATAGGTCGACCGGATTTAGCTCGAGTGCCCCGACCCCTTTGACGAAGATGTTGCACCAACTACTTTCTTGCCTCTTTGATCCATAATTTGATTATTGTTTTTGTTTTGGCAGTTTTTTTTTTTTTTTTTTTTTTTTTTTTTTTTTTTTTTTTTTTTGTAAAATGGGTGTGTAATTGATTCGGTTAAATAGGCATTCAAAGGGACCAACTGTGTTTAATTTTTTTGACCCACGCTCCTTTTGCCCATTCAAATATCATCTCCAACGGTCACTTTTGGTTTCAAGCCGCTGCGAGTTATATACCCGTGGAAGGAACCCGCCAGCTGATGAGTGTCTAAATACTCATCATTTTGTTCCCATTTAAACCACTAAAACAGCCAAAAATACTTTGAAAAGTCAAATAATACTGAAAATATCATAAAATGTGTTTTTATGTGACTCAGGAACAAAAAGATTGAAAAAAAGTGAAAAACGAACAAAGTTTGCATAATTGTCATTTTCAGTCCCTGAAGTTTCACAAATTGGCAGAACTAGTCCCTGGTTATTCAAAACATGTTAAATATCATCAAAGGTCCTTGGGGATTCATAAGTTGTCAAGATTAGTCCTTTAAGGTTCAAGCTTTCAAAATTACAACTTTGGTCCCCCAAGTTTGAAAAATGTCAATATTAGTCCCCGGGTGTTTTAAAATGGAAAATTATGTTTTATGGCCCTTGTACTATTCAAACTTGGCAAGATATACCCTTTGAGATAACTTTGAAACATTTTCAGTTTCATCCCCTAAAAATCCAAAATTACAAAAATGGTCCCTATGTTTAACTAAAACCAAATCCGGATCACTAATACCCTAAACCTTAACCCAAAAATAAAACCCAATACCCAGCCTATCCCATTTGCCCAACTCAGTTACCCATACCCAATCCAATAACCCAAGCCCAAAAAAATAATAAGCCCAGACCTTTGACTGAGTTAACCACTCAGTCAAACGGGGTCAAACCCGTCTTCTTTAAACCACCATACCGCCAAAACCAGACAGTCATCCCCCCACCTCACCAATACCACTCACCACCTCATCCCCCCTCCTAAACACGTTACCTAACATGCCAAACGCAATAAATGTTTCTTCCCCACTCCCACTAGCTAAAACAGATAAAAACACCACGTATCCTGTTTTCCCGCCAAAAGTGGAAATGAACGAATAAGATCAATTTGAAGCAATTCAATGGTGGGGATATGATCAGGATGTCGACAAAGGGTTATCCCACTTAAATTATGTATATATAGAAAGCAATGTAGCTCAAATAGAAAAAGTAGGTAAAATTAGCATAAATCGTATTTTAATTTCCAGTAGTGATAATTTGTAATCTCAAGTTTCAATCATCAATACAAGTTAATTTTAGTGTGTTTGATGTTGTTCTTTGTCTAAATTCAGTAGTTAATAATAATTCTAGTTTTCTATGTTGTACTGAGAAATCAAATATAAATAAGTAGTATTGAAATAGCTTCTCAGCTATTTCTATAAGCTTATATAAGCTTTACATAGCTTGTTGTAAGTTTATTTAAGATTAAACCTGTTCCAAGTCCAAGAAATGAGAAAGTCAACAAAAGTCAACCTGAGAAGCTAATAAGCTGATTCTTGGTGGATAAGCTATTCAGGAAGCCTTTCTTGGGTTTCTAGCTTGTTTTTGACAAGCTAGATTGGTTCTTTGTTCCATTATCAATAGCAGTTGTAAGCATTTTTGCTAAATTTCATTAACTTTGCACTTTACTGTACTACTGCTTAATAGTAGCTTATTATTGTTGATTCATGCTTTTTATTAGTTTCTAAGAGTATTTCATTAGTATAATCAGTTAGACATAGCCTTGTTCTTTGTTTCTCTTAAAATCAGTCACATAAGCCAAAAATAGCCATTTAGGGTGTAGCTTATTGTAGTGCTTAAATTCTTATTAAAAGTTGCTTAATAGAGTTATATTAAGTTAGTTACTAAGTAAAAGTCAGTAATCATTAGTCAAATTATGTGTTTCTTTTGAAAATTCACCACAGACACCATATTAAGGGTTGTTTGGTTTAGCAGTCAAACTAGGTCAAATCATAGTGTTACTGTAGATTGACCTATTGTCCAACTTTGTTCAAGCTTATTTTGGTCAATATAAGCTGTTTACAAGTTTGGATTGGCCATTTAGATAGAATTAGCCATTTTGCATACCCTGTGGGAATTTTAGCCTAGGAAAAGTCCATTTAAGCCATATTAAGCTACAAGCTCTATTTGGCCTTTTTTTTGACTTTTCTGAGTCATTTGTTAACCACTTAGAGTAGCCAAAAGAAGTGGATTAAAGCCATTTGGCTTGTGCTCTTCTGCACAAACTC
>CP139506.1:352483797-352491297 GCA_021014915.2 Artemisia tridentata subsp. tridentata
TTTTCTGTTATTTTATTTTTTTGCATTGTAGTAACTTGGGTTAGTTGACTAGCAACTAATTCCGCCCACTCTTTCAAACCTGAGATTTTATTTGCTTTCATAAAAAAAATATAAAAACATAAAAAGAATCTTCTTCACCCTTAGACCTATTAGAGTAATTTTTCATACCTAACGAACACTATTCTCTGTGGAGAACGATCAATCCCCCGTACTTACCACTACACTATACTACATCGGTCAGGTACACTGCCTGGTGGGGTTGTAAGCCTCTCGAGATCCCTTGAGAGGTAAAACCTGTTGTAAGGTTGCAAAACCACGCATCAAGTTTTTGGCGCCGCTGCCGGGGAATTTAGTTATTGTTTAGGTTGAATTTTTATTTTTTAGGTCTACTCACTAGATTCCTTTCTAGTGAGATTTTTATTTTATTTTTCTAGGATTTTCTTTAGTCTATTCTTTTTCTTTGTGTCTTTGTTCGTAAAAAGAAATTTCCATTGACTCTTCCGTTCACCATTATGGAGAACGTGAATCCACTACATAATCTACCCCTTCACTCCAAAATGACATCTTTATGTTCCGTCGACATAATGGTGAATCTTTTTCCGATACATGGATGTTTCAAATACTTATTAAAAAGGTCTTTCATCATGGTCTTGACTTATTGTTTCCACTTCAAATCTTTTACACTCGTATCGACCGCCAAACCCAGCAGGAGATTGAAAATATGGAAGATGGGCAAATGTGGGATTATGGTGATGAAGAGGCATGGGAAATCTTTGAGATTCTCCCCCAAAAAAAAGAAGTGAAACATGTGACCCAAAAAAATGCAAGTTAGACCTATTTGGTATTTGGATAAATCAATCGGAAGGTTTGTTTTAGGAATGAGGTGGGTAGAGTTGAGGTTACCTAAGTGCATGTCATGGTTAGGCACTACCATAATACAGGATGAACACATAGGTGACCTTGATGTGATGGAGGATTTAGCTGAACATGATCACATTAATCAAAAAGACCTAGGTTTTATGATTGATGACGTTGAATCTCAAGAAACACATGATGAATCTTTTGGGCAATTTGTATATAGCAGTCAGAATATTGAGGATGATCCTTATGATTCGGATATAGAAGTTGAGATGCTAGAGAAGCACTTGAGATACTAGGGAAAGTTAGGGTTAGATCCTACTAAAACACATGATGAGTAAGTAACATAAGCCCACCAAGTACCCCACAAGTCCTCCATCATTTGAGGCACACACACCGCCCGTGACTTACCCGGAAAAGTTGAGGAGACTATAGGAACCCCCAGTAAAGGTAGAGCCTTGGACCAAACACAATAGAAGAAATAGGTTTGAATGCTTTTAGTGATCACAACCTTTCTTTTAGTCCTATGGAAGTTCCTAGTTTTGATGAGCCGGAGCCTCAACCAAAACCGTTACCTAATCTTCCATCCTTGGATGAAAATTTAGGAATTGAATTAGGTCCCGATCCACCCATCAAAACATATAGTCCGGGTAGTCTTAAGTTTAAGGTAGTAGACATTAAGCCTTGTAGTGAGGAAGACAATATAGGAGTGAAAAATGACCTTACATGTCTACATCACCCATTCATGATTGATCACAAGAAACATTATGGGTTTAAACCGGGTCTATTGGGTCAAGATGGATTCCCAATTAGGAGTCTCTCGAAGTTTGTTAGAAAATGATCCCTTTTTAGGAGAACACTTTAACTCACCCATTAACCAAAGTGAACTAGGTAAGGTTATGATGAAAGGAGCACACCCTTTGAGCATATAATTCATCCACCACTCTTTCCTCACGTGGCTACTCTACCGACTGGTGTGTATCGCTACTATCACCCGCACTTAATCCTAAGTGTAGGGAAAACCTCTCCTTTATCCATTAAATAAGGGTAGAGTCAGGCTCATGACTCGAACAAAAACAAGGCTTCTTGGGAGGCAAACCCAAGCTTTATTTGCTTTATTTGTTCGATTGTTTGTTTATTTAATTTTATTTGTTTCCGATGCATTCTTATTCTTTTTGTTTATGTTCATGTCTCAAATATAAATTGTGAAAATGCTTTATTTTGTTTTTTAATTCGTCTTAACTACATATAAAGGTATTTTGCAAAAGATAAGTGTAAGGGAAATCCAAATTTGTTTTTAAGAACAAGATTGAACATGAACGATAACAATGAGATATAAGCATGCATATAGTATTTGTTTGAGTCAAATGCTTGTAATCGAGTCATAATGATGTTTTGCAGGATTTCCAGGAAGTAAGGTATAGGTTTTTCCAAAATTTTTCCGGAAACTTAACATGAGAATTCTGTCAGATTATTTCTGACGGCGTCAGGCTTTACAACCTGACGGCGTCAGGTTTAATTTTCTGAAAATTTTTGAAAGTTTTGTTTTCATAAAAAGTTTTTATTAAATCTCTAACTTATAAATCTCCAGGAATCTTTCAAAATTATCATTCCACAAGCATTTATCCTTATATATAGATTTTATCCCGCCGATGTTATGCAGGTTTCGTGTTTGTTTTCTCAGGTTTTAACAGGTTATTTTGGACAAGGAAATGTTTTTGGATCAAGCTTTTGGCGATGCATTAGTCATGGAGCTTCAACATTACTTTGGAAGAAGATCTAACCGTGTTACTTCATTATCCACCGAGCGAATCAGGGGAGTATTTGATTTCATTCTTTTACTTTATGCTTTTACATTTGTTATTTGAACATTGGGGACAATGTTCATCTTAAAATGTAAGGGGGCGGGGGTAAAAGTACGATTAGAGAATGCTATTTACGCTTGATTTTTGTTTGTTTAATAGTAGATGTGTAATAAAACTGAGATAAATACCTGTTAGGGCAATTTTTAGTGCAAATTTAAATTTTTTTTACAACTTTAGGAGTGAAACTTTGGTCTTAATGAGCGTCTCATGGATAGGAAGTTATATGACTAGCACAAAACCGTACCACTAAAATATTTCCACCCCCAAATATGTGAGGTTCGCCCCTAGAATTGGTAGGAAAAGCATTTATGCTATGATGTGTGTACCAGTAGCACTTAGATTCTAGAACTTGCGTTTTAGGACCATTCCAAGGCCACAAGTGAGACTACATTCGTGTAGTTAGATTTACTACATGATAAGAGCATTAGGATTAACCCCCATTGTTTTACACCTGTGTTTTTGTTATAATTACTTTGGTACATTGGTCAAGTAATTCTCCCACACCCTTTGCGTTGTACTCATCTTTAGTACACGATACCCCTAGTACACCCCTCAGAGCCTATCTTTTCGTTTCTAACTTTAAGCATTTTACTTAAAGGAAGAATTTGTTTACACCCCACTTAAATGTACACCCAAATCGCCTTAGCCTACCTTGTATGCACTCATTTTTTAGTGCATTATTGTGACAACATTTGTTTAAAACCCAAGTTAATTATCTAATTGATTACATGGTTGCTAAGTCGAGTCTATCCTTGTACATATTTTTTGGGACGATTGGGACTCATGGGTAAAGTACTAGTGTAATGGAGTAATGGGGAAGTAACATCATTTATTACCCCCTATGTGCTAAATATTTTAAAAGTACTCCAAGTTTTTCAATTATCTTAATTCGAGTCATTAGAATAGTAATTTGTAAAGTTATGTAAAAGTTCAAGTGTAAGGGGAATGCATCGCCCCTTTGATGTATTATTTTGGATGGTAGGGCAAAAGTGTATGCAAAAAAAAAAAAAAAAAAAAAAAAAAAAAAAAAAAAAAAAAAAAAAAAAAATCAAGAAAATACAAAAAAAATGAGAAAAAGAAAAAGTAGAAAAAACATACGGACTACCATCCCGTTTTATTTTATGCTTATTTTATGTTTTTGTTATTTTGTTTCTAGCTTAAGATTGAGTCGAGTCTTGGCTTAGCAACATTGTATTAGTACATGTAAATTGATCAAGATCTTTAACTCGCCACCAGTAAAATATCCTTTATCCAACAAAACCGTGTTTTCCTTTTCCCTACACCTAACGTTATAACCCTTTTAAAAAGCCCTCTTTGATAGTTTATCTTAGGTGCTTACGCCTAGTGGAGGAGGTTTTTGATCCTTTCCCAAGCCTATGGTAAATCTATTTGCTATGACAGGTAGTGAGAGATATTATCCGTTTTCATTTATGAGATTTATTTTGATGACACTTGAGAGATGTGAGTATCTAAACACTACTTGTGAGGTGCTAGTTTGTAATCTCCGTGCTTATTATGATTAAAGTGGAACGAATATTTGTTGTAATTACTTTTATATTAGCATTAAATGACCCCTAACTTGTATTTTGATTAGAATAAAAGCGCATTTGCTTGAGGACAAGCAAATCTCAAGTGTAAGGGTATTTGATGAAGCGAAAAGTGTACCGCTTTTAAGGGGTCATTTAAGCCCTAAATCGTATTTATTTGATCAAATATTGCCCTAAATCGTTCCTTTGTCATTTTAGGTACTTTTGAGAAGAAATCTGGAAAAGGAAGCATTTTGGACGTTTTTGAAGCATAAAAGTGAAGAAAACGACAAATTCTCAAAATCATACTAAAAGTTACCTTTGACGGCGTCAGGATCCTCTCCAGACGGCGTCACGGCTTGGAAATAAAATGGTGGATGTAAAAATTACTCATGATAAGCCAGTGAAATTTGCATGAAATTCTGACGGCGTCACGCTTTAATATGATCAAGGTCGTCACGGCTTAATTTAGAGAGGGACGGCGTCACGCATAATCCTGACGGCGTCAAGCCTTGATAAGCCAGAACGGATTTTAGAGAGCTAAAGAGGGACGGCGTCAAGAAGGTCATCCGGGAACCCTAAAAGCGGCGAGGGTGACGGTGTCACACTCCATAACGTGACGCCGTCAGATCTGAAAGTCTATATATAGTTTTGCAATTCTTTGTCATTAGTTGTGGAACTTAGTGTGGAACTTATTGGGGAACTTTGTGTGTGAAAACCCTAGGACGAATTTGGCAGCTCTTTCAAGGCTTTTTGCCTTGAGATCTTCCATGTTACATTGAAGATAAGTTATCAATTAATCATTCAATATGTCTATGTGTTGTTTGATTCTATCTTGTTCTTGTCTTTTGTTTAACATGTTAGGCTAGATTTATCTTGTGTTTGCTTAGATCTAATGAAACCTAGCTATTGATTATTGGTTATTAGTGTGTTGTTAGTTGTATTGGATGATTGTTCATCTATGTTATGCTTAAGAAAACTGGCTAACTTCCTATTCGGTAACTTGCTTGAACGTCTTAAGAAACATGAACCAATGCGTACTAAAGGTTTTTATGGTTGTATTTAATGCACAAGCGAATTTAGTGATCCCATGTTAGGAGCTTCCTAGCCGGCTCGACATAGGAGTGAAGTAGGAGCTTGTAGAGTTGGGGAAGTACGTACGCCACCCCACGAATGGTATTAAGGAATACACCCGTCATCCACGCAACTAATACACACTAATCAACCGGTAAAAGATAGTTAGGAGCAAGGAAATCTAAGTAAACACATTTTCCTCCACATAAGTTTTCACCACCTTTTCATTTTCTGTTATTTTATTTTATTTGCATTTGTAGTAACTTGGGTTAGTTGACTAGCAACTAATTCCGCCCACTCTTTCAAACCCGAGATTTTATTTGCTTTCATAAAAAAAAATATAAAAACATAAAAAGAATCTTCTCTCACCCTTAGACCTATTAGAGTAATTTTTCATACCTAACGAACACTATTCCCTGTGGAGAACGATCAATCCCCCGTACTTACCATAGACTATACTACATCGGTCAGGTACACTGCCTGGTGGGGTTGTAAGCCTCTCGAGATCCCTTGAGAGGTAAAACCTGTTGTAAGGTTGCAAAACCACGCATCAAGTAGATCTAAGTGTAACTACGTAGTTGTGTTGTAAATTTGTTGTGAAGTAGTTGTGAAGTAGTTGTGAAGAAGTAGTCGTGAAGTAGTCGTGAAGAAGAAGTCGTGAAGCCGTTGTGAAGAAGTCGTGAAGAAGTCGTGATTAAGTCATGTAGAAGTTGTGTTTAAGTTGTGAGATTGGTTCTAGCTACGATTAGGACTCGACATCTAGCTTTGTGTCGTTAAGCCGGTGTAAGCTAAAGTTGTGTAAGGTTTCTCCGCCATAAGGGAGTTTGTTGACATAGTGAAGAAAACTCTCGAGTAGGTGACTCGAGGAGTGGAGTAGGGCAAGGAAGGTGTCCTTGTAGCCGAACCACTATAAATCTTCGTGTTGTAGTTTGATCTTTCCATCTCTCTCTCTTATTTCATTATATTTACCTTACTTGCATTACTTATCTATATTTGCTTATATATGTTCATATTGATCAAGAGTTGAATTCACATAAGATAGAATCGAAGTTTTAAAAAGTAAACAAAAGTTTTTATAAATTAAAAAGACGTAAAACTATTCAACCCCCCCTTCTAGTTTTCCACAATTGGTATCAAGAGCCACGTCAAACAAGATTTTTAAAATTAACTGTATTTTAAAACTTGAAACGATCTATGGAATCTGAAAAATATTTAGAAGGGCAATCTATGCAAAGACCACCACTATTTGAAAGTGATGGATTTTTATATTGGAAAAATCGATTCGAAACTTATGTGAAGTCAAAAGATCTAGATCTTTGGCATGTTATTACTAATGGTGATTTTTTACCTATTCAACATAATCTTGAAACTAAAAAGGATGAAATTGTACCTTTTGAAAAACAAAGTGATGATTTAAAAAGAAAACTTTCTAAAAATAATGAGGCTAAAATGGTTATTTATAATGCGCTACCACGTAAAGAATACGAAAGAATCTTTATGTGCGAAAACCGCAAAAGAAATTTGGAACTCTTTACTAATAACTCACTAAGGTAATAGTCAAGTCAAAGATAATAAAATAGATCTTCTTGTTCAACAATATGAACAATTCACGATTCCGGAAGAGGAATCAATTGATAATGCATTTGCTAGGTTTAACACAATCATCACAAGTTTAAAGGCACTTGATGAGAGTTTTTCTAGTAAGAACTTTGTCAGGAAATTTCTTAGGGCTCTTCATCCAAAATGGCGGGCTAAAGTTACGGCAATTGAAGAATCAAAGAACTTGTCAACTCTTCAACTTGACGAGTTGATTGGCAACTTGAAAGTCTACGAAGCAATAATCAAGAAAGACTTCGAGATGGTCAAAGGAAAGAAAGAGCAAAGCAAGTCAATCGCATTGAAAGCTAGGAAAGCATCAAGTGACGAGGATAGTTCAACCTCCGAAAGTGATGATGAAGAATATGCCATGGCCGTAAGAGACTTCAAGAAGTTTTTTCAAAAGACGAGGAAGATTCGTTAGACAACCACATGACGAAAGGAAAACACTCCAAAGAAACAAAGACGACAAAGGTAGCAAGAGCGAGAGGAAGTGCTTCAAATGCGGTGATCCCAATCATCTCATTGGAAGATGCCCTATGATGTCAAGGAGCAAAACCAAAAGGCATTCATTGGAGGAG